>JAEQML010068865.1:0-17939 GCA_016904865.1 Pissodes strobi | reverse complement strand
ATCAGAGGTTAGAAGAAGGTTGTGTAGAATATCCTGGTTTGTGTACAACCGGCTACTTTTTCTGGATTTTGTTTCTCTATAATTACGGAAATGTTTATTTCGTGCCTTTGCAGCTTCTTCTGAGAGGTAGCCGATCTCCGTAAGCTTACCGCGATTACTGAGCGAGCTTAAATAAGATCGTCAAAATGATGACATGAAAATGTGACGTTTTGTTTATAACTTAATGCTGACATAAACTTCAATTTTGATAATGTGGGTTAGTAGCTTTTGCGCTGACAACCTCAATTTATTGGAGACAAAATAAAATCCGAATAAATCTTAGAATTGCAGATTTTGGCAGCCAATTCTGATAGGTTTATTAACAGCAAGAAATAGTCTATGCCTTAGAAGTAAAAGTTGCTTGGATACCTTTGGCCATTTTTTTAAAACTCAAAAAACATTTACTTTTTGCTGGATTTTTAAGGGCAAGATTTTGTATGCTACCCTTCACTTAAGATATATATTTTAAATATACTGTTAATGTGAATTTGTTATGTAATGATTTCTACTGCTAAATACTGTATACGAAAGTTGATCAAATACAAGTAGGTTTAGATTTTCAAATTTCAGTTAAACCCGTTTTTTTTCATTCATTTTTGCTATACAAAGTTGTACCAAAATCATCAAGTCTCCCTCACAAGAGTGTACTTCGAACGCCTTCTTCTGTTGTTTTTCTATAACGCCAATATGTTTATAAAAAAATATGTTACAATAAAATCCAAATTTCCATTTTAAAAAAATGCCCAATGTCCCAATCTTAACGCGGTGTCGATCCACTGTGCGCCGGCGCGGTCTAAAGTATTAATAATAATCATTAGAAGTTAGTCGAATTAAAGTCATTTTCGGAGGGGAAACGTACAAATAATCCTAAATTTATTTATATTATTATTACATAGTCTCTTAAATAGCTATAGTTCATATTTTGTACAAAATACGTCATATTAAAAGTGGCACATGTATAAAACAGACTCTAAAAAATAGCTTTATCTCTGATCTTCACTTTTGAGAAAAAATGCTTAGAGACAAAATGTTCAAAACTTTCTTATTTACAAAAAAAAAGTCTTTTAAGTTTTTTTGAAAACGCTTAAGGAAACGGAGATATTGTAAAAAAACAAAAATATCCAAGATGGCGGCGATTATTTTCAACCTTCCCCCAATGGGACTGAATGGGACTTTTGGGGAGTTAAATAGGGGGTTATTATCTAAACATTTCCGCTGAGATCAGCTTGTTACTAATTTGTTTCACCCCCACGTATAATATTCAGCTACGTTTATCGTACTATTAGCGAGTTCAGATTCTGCGGTAGAATAGGGTACGAATGTGGTAAATGATTAGTTACTTAGTTATAGCGAACCGGCAATATATGCACAATTATTTTCAAAATAATCGAGAAGGCATATTAAGAGCAACAAAAGAGCTATAATATACTATTCACTTCCCGCTGAATTAAATTGGGTTAAAAATTAAATCTGAAAAAGGTTACATAAAATAAGGTTAATAATAATTTTAGTCCTTCGCGGATTTCAAAAATTCAAAACACAATTGAGTCAGACGTTTTTTACATTTGAAAATTTAGAGGAGACCGCAGAGAACTAAACTGCTCGAACCGAATTGAAATTGTATGATTAAAATAAAATTCAATTTATTTGTTACCAGCTTTCTTCTCTCAGCAATAGTATATAAAAGAATGTTTTCTTGTGCAGACACCACCATTATTATCATCGAATAGGAAAGATAATAACAATATAATAATTAAGTATAGTCATGTACGTACACGTTTATGTTACATGTAAAGTAAGTGTTTTTAACGGATAAATATTAGCTATGCCTAAACAGTTTGCCATAAATATTAGAATATGAATCTAATATTATATCTTGCATAAAAATGTTACTTGGAAATAAGAACAAATAAATTTCTTGGTAGCATCTTATGTTTTAATTCAAATCTCTACTAATTACAATACAATAAATTTACAATAAATTTTACATATAAGGAGGAGTTCAGGAAAGAAAACGAAACGGATCAGTCTACGGGAACGTCTTCCCGGGTTAAGGCAATCAAATATGTTTCTAGGACCCCCTCACCCAGGAAGATCAAAAAACCGTATATCACGGAGGCCAACCTCCGCATCCTTACTGGCTTTGTTACGGGCCATTGCCGTTTGAGATGGCACCTCGAGAGAATAAAAATTGAAAATGGGACAGTTGGCGGTTCTATGATGATGGCGAGGAAAGCCAGAACACCTTCTCACGCAGTGCGAGGCGTTTGCGAATAGATGCTTAGG
The DNA here is from genome assembly GCA_016904865.1 of Pissodes strobi. NCBI lineage: Eukaryota > Metazoa > Arthropoda > Insecta > Coleoptera > Curculionidae > Pissodes > Pissodes strobi. The sequence continues at coordinate 15,614 of JAEQML010068865.1, read as the reverse complement.
GTGCTGCATCGTCAAATAGGAAGAAATTCCATCCATAGAACCATCTAGACGACTTGTTTTTATCAAAGCACTAAAGCTGGATGAGGTACTCTGATTAAGAATCACACCATCGGAGGCACCAAGGAAGGGGGACACAATCGATCTATACAGGTCGCAGTGTACTAATACCCCCCAAGATCATTCATTCATTCATTCAAACTGCGTTCTTCATATAACGATTTCTTGTTTCCAAAGTACCGTAGGCCACAATTTTGCCCAAAATAGTTTTTCCTGTCTATCGTAAGTAGCTGGTTGAAAGGAAATATCTGCAAAAGTATTGTAAACTCTTGATGATGGTTTAGGCGGGAAAAACATTTTTTCTTTTAGCGTAAGTTAACAACTGTTTTTAAAACAACCTTTAGATTATCGTAAGCTGCGTAGTATATTATCATATGCACCACAAGAGTAATGTAAACAACAACACTTGGCGTTGCTTACGATACCGTTTCCGTTAGATATGATAGTTTAGTGCTAGTATAAGAGTGATTTCTGGTAAAAATATTGATATAATTAACCTATTATAGCGACAAAGAAATGTTATTTAAATTACTTAAGAAACAAAAGTATTCAGGTGATTTTAAGAAACATGTGTTTTAATTCGTATTTTCTATTTAATTTTAAATAATTGTTTCCCTAACCTAAAAGGTAATGACGCGCCGGTTCTGCGAGTCGTACTTTTAATGATGTGTTTTGTGGTTTGTTTAAGCCTAGTTTAGTCAGCTCTTAATCCTTAATAAATAATTTGAATTGATAATGGATAATGTATAATGCATAAAGCGTAATAAATTAGAAAACGAGATATTTATGATATTTATACAGCTCCTAATTTTTATTCATTAAGTATTGACAAGTGACAGCTTAAATACCTAACCCGATTATTTATGATATCACTATAAACCAGCCTGGTCTAATATCTTTTACCGTGTATAAAACTTATAAATTTATAATTATTATTAATAATAATTGTTTTATGTATTTATTTTTTATCAAAATATGGTATTGTTAGAATTGGAGGAATATCTGGAACACGGGCTGCTAAAATAATAGAACTTGCTCGTGCCTCTTTTAAAGATGATCATGATAGCCGTAGTAGTATTAGTGATTTTACTAAAGTGGATTTTGATAAAATGCCTTTTGTTTATCAGGAAACTGGTATAGACGAGGCATCATTTTGCGAACAGAATAACAGCTTACTTGAAGAACTTGACACAGATGAAGCTGTTACGGAATTTTCGACCTTAGAATCCATAATTTTTCAGTATTTAATATCAATGTCAAATTCAAACAATGATACCCTTATTACTGGGACAGATGACAATGGAATTTCTAAGCGTACAGATGTTCAACTGTCCCCCTTGCATGTAATTTCTGAAATTGGTTCTAATGAAAGTATTAACTTAATACCAGATGAACCTATCCTTAGTTCTAGATTTAAACGTGTAGACTATGACATCATCAGATGATAATGGAGAAAAATCTGCAGGACATTTAGCGGGAACTTCAAAAAACCAAACAAAGCTATTTAAAAGATTCAACTCTGATAGACACTTTTATTCTTCAGCGAGTAATAGGGAAGACACGGATTTTATGTTAAGTGATGAAAATCAAGAAACAGATGATGACGTAGAGACCGGACAAGTGGGCAATAGGGGGAAGAGGAAGAAGAAACAAATTAACACAAAGTTTGTAAAAAAAATATGAAAATTGTCTTGGCCTAGGCAAAAAGTAAATGATATACCATGCGAAGAAGAATCCCAAGATCAATGCGCAAAATAGCTTAGCAATATTGAGCGGCATGATATCCATGAAATTAGGGTCTGGGATCTTATGAACGGCAACGTAACTGGCTTCGACCTTCTGTTGAAAACGTGCCAACACGCCGCATGCTTCAAACAGCATCGGTTAGCAGAAGAGCAAAAGGCAAAACACATTTAAAGACTTTATAAATTGAAATGATAAAGATTTAGCGGTTTTCTAAAGACTCTCGATATTTCCCAAATGACCTTAAGATATGCCGCTCAGAATGCTGTCCAGTAATCAGCGAAACCTAATGGAAGGGGCAAACATATACCGCACAATAAGCCAAGCGATGGAGATAGCCGAGAAATTAATGACTTTATTAAAAAAATTTCTGCACTATTGCCGAAATAAAAGTGATCGCAATTATCTCCCTAATGAACTGAGAAATATAAGTTTTATATACAGGCAATTTTTACATGAACTAGAAATAGATGGTAAAGCTCAAATATCACTAAAAGTCTTTGGAGGTATATTTCTGAAAGAGTTTAATTTAGAATTTCATCAACCCAAAAAAAGATAAATGTCGAATGTGTGAATCCAGGAAATATAAGGCATTTCAAGAAACAGTAGATTAAAAGACAAATTTGCAAAACATTTGCAAATTAAGGAACAGTATAAGGAATTATTTCTAGCTGACCAGAAAGAGCACCGTATAGAAGATGAATATGTTTGTGCAAATTTTGACTTACAAAATTTCTCAATACTCCACATGGGAATAATTTACTTTTATATTATTCCAGAAAGTATTCTTTCTATAACGAAACGGTGTCTGAAAGTGCACCGTAAGAACAGTTTGTTTACTATAAACTAGAACACTAACTAACTAACTATTAACAAATTTCTAGTTTAAATATGGTTTATTAAATATTTGTTAAAAGTTAGTGCAAAATTTGTAACTACGGTTGGAAACAAATATTGTTTTTTTAACACCAAATATTAGTACTATACTATATTAGGATGTAATGATGTAATGAAATATGTACAATAATTTTTAAGTTCTTGGAGAGTCTAGATAAAAAATGTTCAAAGCATGCGGTGCTTTACTGTGACAGCTGCTCAGGACAAAACCGGAATCGTGCAATGCTAGTAATTTACAAGAAACAGTGAACTTTCTATAAAAACACAAAAAAATTGACGTTATAGGAAGCTTATTCGGCGAGTGTAAACAGTTCACAGAAAAATATGCAGAAGCCAGGAAAAAATAAGAATCACACTACACCATCGATGGGAAGCCAACAATGACGAAAAAGATAAAATATTATCTAACAGAAGATTTTTACAGAGAGTTAAATAGTAAATATTGGCAAAAGTCGAGAAAAACTAAAGGAAATAATATGATATTTATGGAACGTATAGTTCCTAAGACATCTTACGATAACAATTAAAATACGCATTTCCAGCAAATAAAACCAGCAATGCTAATTAATTATTCTAGAATAGAAATAATATAGTGACAAAAGGCGAGAAAAACTAAAGGAAGTATGATATTCGGTGAACACAAGTTCCGAAGACACCTTATAAGAATAAGTAAAATACGCATATCAAGAACAATTAAAGCCCACAATGCCACAATGCTAACTATTTACTCTAGCTAAGAAATGATACAGTAACGGTCATACCAGTAACAGGGATAACCATGGCGAAATAACTCAAAAATTAAAAGAGACCCTTGCGAACAACTACTGAGTATAATCTCTACCTATATAGGTTTCTCCATAAACTGCCGGAAAATTTGGCCTTCTGTTTAAGTCTACGCAACAAAAACATAATAAAGTAAACAATATTTTCATTATAGAAAATTGGATAATAATGTAAAATTTTCCTTATGCACGAATAATTAATTTCGTACCAGATTACGAGCAAATAAAGGCTGATTTTCATATATAGGACTCTGCACCGACTATGCGCGTACCATGTTGCCGCCGGGCCGACCGACGCGGGTCTGCTACATTTTCACAATAGGACTGGACGACCGCAACACGGTCGTAGGTAGCACAGTCTTCTATGTGTAAATGTAAATAAGGGCTTCAGTGCGTTTTATATGGAACATACGAATTTTAGATTTACAGTGAAAACGACACGTATGCGCACAGTCGGTGCACAGTCCTATATATGAAAATCAGCCTTTAATCTATAATTTAGGGCGTTGTAACTTATGGCACAATCCCACTCAAATTCATCTTTAGATATTTTCAACAGAATATTTTTCTATGTAATGTTGTAAAGGTTTGATTGCATTATTTCTGCTGGACCATCGCATAGCACTTAAAGCTTTCAAATTTAAATCCGGTGGAAAATTTTCAAATTAAGTGATCGGCCACCTTTTTTAGACAATGAGAAGAAAACACGTCTTGAATTATATGGAAAAATTGATAGTGTAGTGCGTAATATAGGTATCCCGCATTTGTGTCTTACAAATTTGAACTACGGCTGAGCATGTGACATTAAATGCACGATTAGTAATTCCCAGTTTTTTCTGCAAACCATTTTATTTCCAAGCACGTTAGAACCATTATCATAACCTAGCCCGTCCAAATTTTGAATATCAAAATTTAATTATGAAAATAAATTAAGTAGCAAATTTAATAAACTCTCGCCAACCATCCAGGACGTTATAATACCTGCACATTAATCCAAAAAAATATCCATGATGTGGTTATTTGAATTGCTTAAAACAAAGCATGATGATGAATAAATATTTTTAACAGATTAACAGATTTCTCAAATGTAACTGCACGATAGTTCAATTCTTCGAAGACACATTGCCTCATAGAGATTCAGACTATAAATGATCGACTCTATTATTGGCATCCGAACTTAAAACTTTTCAATTGAAAGGGATCAATATTGGTAACCTATTTTTATATAACAGATGCATTATACAAGGTCGTACAAGAACTACGGATCTTGAGAAAAATATTCCCGAAGATTAACTCGTCAAATATTGATCAAAAAAATAAGTGAAAAGTATTGAAACATTTAAGAAATACGTATTATATAGCTGGATTTGCAGAAAATTAGGTAGTACTACAACTAGCATATGGCGAGCAAACGCGAGCCATTGTAATGCGAGTAGAGGAAGACTAAAATATATACAAAGGGCGATAGATAGAATATATTGGGATATTACTCTAAAATAGTAGAGAATTCTATGCATAAGATTAAGAATAGAAGTTACAGACAGCATCAAACAACGCAACTAAAATGTAAGTATGCAGGTCACATAGTTTAAAATAGGAAAGAGGACATTATTGTCTTACAATTCCAATTTCAATCAAATTATTATAATTTTTTATCACATTTTCATTCGACGTTTTATAGGCAGCTCTTTGACGATGTAAGTTTTTCTGTTTTCAATATCGACTGCTGAAAATCTATACTCGAGACGGATTTATAATATTTGAGGAATCCATGATATTCTGGTTATCTAACCCTACATTTCCATTGTTTTAGTACAAAAGTTGTGTATACAATTTTTATGATCTGGCGAAAACGAAGGACTCAATAGAGGGAGAGTTTTATAATGCATAGAAAATTTGCATGCACTATAAGGGCTGCTTCCTCTTATTGAATAGGAACCAATATAAGGTCACTTTTAATATTCAGGTTATAATGGTAGGGCGAAAAAACCATTTTGTTATTTTGATGTATTTTAGTATGCACCAAACAGCATTGATGTTTGTTTGAAGCGCCACAAGTGATTCACGTGCAAATATCCTTGAGTTATAGAAAACTATTTCTGCTTGTAATATTGGTGCAAGGTAGATAATAAACTTTTTATAAAAATGTTTTCAAATAAAAGTAAACGTGAATAATTCACCTTTCTGGTTTGGGTTAAAAATATTATTACTTCGATTACTACAGAGGGATCACTTAATATTTGAAAAAGATAATTATATTGACTCGAAAGTTGTCATCAGTAGTAAGTAAATACTGAATCGAATATTAGCCATGACGTGGCTAATAACCAATCATTATAAAAATAGCTCATCCGAAACACAACCTTTGATTGTGTGTAAACTTAGAAGTAAGCTTCCTTCAATGTTAGCTTGTTTATCATTTATGAACTTCGATCATCAAACCAGACTAAAGGATAAGAAGTTTACTGGCAAACTAATCTGGAACATTCTACATTTCATCGTGTAACTAATGAGACATTTTTTTGTAAACATATTTAGGGCATTAAACATAAAAAAAAATCCCGTCTTCTTGTAATACATCTTATTAGGAACATTTGCTGTCATTATGAGACTGAACTTTACAAATAACAATAATATACGGAAAGATTTCTTAATATTCCTGAAGAACTTATTTTCACGATTTTTTTTACGAAATAAATTTCCAACGAACTATCAGATTAAAATTGTTTAGTTACACTACTAGTCCACTAGCCATCGAAAAATATTATATTGGTTAGTTGTTAAATAGGTTTCAAGTAACTAACGAATACTACTAGTGTAACAAATCCTTGCTACTTGATAGTTTCTACAGCCTATTATCGCTACGAGTCACGATCATCTTATTACCATTCAACACTATACCTGATATTTACGTTACGTTATGGCTTTGATCATACCAAGGGGGTATCTGATCTCATCCAGCTTGATTAGCGGCATGAAAGCACGAATAGGGTGATCTGTAGACATATTCTACTTTTTCCACTATAGTGTATGTCTAATATATCTTGAGCGATAATCTAAAATTTGTACCCTACCAAGAATCGAAATTTAGTATGACAGTTAGTAATTATAGTTATATTATTTCAGTTCGCCGCGCCGCGTGTTGCGCTACTGTCCTCCACTTATAAAATATATATTTTTTTTAAATTAATACAAATTCTAATTAATTCTATGAGCTATTGTGATCTGAAATATCTTTATATAGTTATCATAATTTCACTTCCTACAGATCTTTTTAGAAAATAAATATAACATGGATCAGGAAAATGGCCCTTATTTTAAAATTCCAGAGAGCAAACTCGGAATTTGAGCTTCGAGAAAACCAGAATGTCTTGTTTGTACTCAGAATTTTGCAAACAATATTCAAAAGAAACTTTATACCCCTAATTTATTGTGCGTAATCCCGCGTTCTCCTTAAGGAAATCTGAAAAAGAGATCATAATAAACAAAAACAAAAAAAAAAGCTAGATATTTCGAAGATTGTCTTACGGAATTCCGTGTAGGCCTTATGGAATTCTCTAAAATAGGAGTCACATACGTTACAGAATTTTCTTTAAAAAAACAGACAGGATAAAATGAATCCGAAAAAGTAGCAGAGCACTGAGTACAACAATTGGAACTAAAATTTGTCAAGGGGATTCCTAAATTAAACTCAAAATATCAAAATTTACAAGTCAATTCTGACTTTTTTATATGGAATTATGTAAAGTGCCTATAATTTTTTGCAGGCATAGACTCAGATTTCGAATTCTGATTTGCATAATTGGCAACAGACTATATTGTGGCGCTTCAAGGCTTTGATGGCTTTTTATTTGCAAAATAATAGCTGTAATGAATTTTAAGGCAAGGCAATTAAGCCGTTCTGTTTTTATTATATTATTTGCTGAAACGGGAAGCTTGTAACATTTATAAAGTTATGGAATGCTACTTGAGGGTATGTTCCCGCAAAAAAATACTTATCAATAACTCATTACTTTGCTATAAACTCAAGGACAATAATGTTTGTCCAAAAATTTCAGGTGTCCTCTCCCCTTAACATACTATACTAATTCTAAATATGAATATCTTCCAATTATACTAAACTTATTGATTCCTTGACAAAACGGCATAGTCAGACGCTTAAACAAAGTAATTTGAAATTAATACTTGCTATATAAAATTAATATTATAATGGATTAATAGCGTAGGAGAATTAACATTCCTCGGTGACAAAAATTGGAACAGAACTTTTTCCATATAAAAGTTGTAAATTCCTTTCTTTTCTATACATTTAAAAATTTTCCACCGTTCGGGCGGCATTCTTTTTTTTCACGACTAAAAAGCGTAATTCAAAAGTGTAACCAAGAAATTAATAATTAATTAGCTGATAATCTGATATTTCCATAAGAATGATCTTATTTTGATATTAGCATAACTAAAGATTGAATGTGAGTTGGGGTTTGAAACCTCCTCAAAATGCAGTTTTATCCACAAATACCGAAACAGAATTTTTACACTCGACGCGCGTTTCGCTAACCATGTTGGCATCACCAGGAAACGATTAAATCATCATGGGCACCGAATGCAAAAATTCTGTTTTGATATTGCCGAATAAACTGTAGTGTAGTAAAAATAAAGTATGCTGGTTTTTTGCACACCTTTATCGTTCTGTGTGTGAGGGCCGATGGTTGGAATTGGACTTATTATAAGGTAATAAAAGCTTAAGTAATCGTGGAATAATAGTATATTATGCATTGAACATTTAATAATGGTCATTAAGACACCATCATGAGAGTTACGACACGAGCCGTAGGCGAGTGTCGGTCGTATCGAATGCGATGGTGTTACCAGCCATTATATGTGAGTTGCATACACTATTTTTTCTATATACGACCAGTCATAATAATGGAAAATAATCTTTTAAAAATTTACTAAGTTAATTGTATATGAACTGTCAAAATTGATAAAATTTAAATCTGTCACAATCGTGCCTGTATTTGATGTTGAGCGAATATCACTGGGATGTTGAATTTTGATTGGTTGTACCCCAGTTTAATAGTGAAACGTCAGTATCGTGATAAGCTTCATTACAATACTGGTATTAAATGTCTAATAATTCAATTAAAGTATGGAGGTAGAAAAAATAATATTAGGAAGTACTGCACAGTATAATAATTATTCCACTTGTACTCTTTAGTTCGGATGAGTTTTGATTCTTCTGCATTGGAAACAGTACACCCCATACTAATATAACACTCCTTTTTCTTTGTAAATGAAAATGATTTTACTTTATACATGGGGAGGCAGGGCCAACGGTGCTTTTTTTTTGTTCGTGGTATCACCAGTTAATTGGGTAAGATAATTTTTATCAATGTTAGGAAGTGTGTTCTATTTATATTTATTTACACCATCAAATACTCCTACCATGAAACAAATATAACTTATTTCTAAAAAAAAAATATGACAGTCGTTTTACCGGTTTGTAGGCAATTGATGCAGTTTCCAACGTTAAAAAACAATAGGGTATATTTTCGATAGTTAGGGTTAGTATATATTCGTTACTGCCTCAGCTAAAATGAACCAAAGCTAATCTAAATTCTCCCAAAATTACACTAATTGTTTCGGAATTTGACCAGTAAATCCTAGAAATATGAAGTCTACGGGCTTTGTCTACATATACACCAGGCAAGCACTTTGCGAGGCTCTTATATACCTCAGTTGTCATACCACAGTGGTCTAGAAAACCTCCCGAATTTAAAGTTTTGCCGTTTTATAGTTCTGCTGTAGATTTTTTATGATTGCAACTTGATCGATGGGTTTAATATATTGTTTTGTTGATATATTCATGTATATTTTCTGCCAACAGTTTTTTATTCTGCGGACTTGTCTCATTACTTTGCTAGTAATGACGGAATATCTGCATTTTGCATATTTTACCTGTTTTCGAACTTTCACGTCTATGACCATTTCCTTTCGCTTAACTAAATGGCGCAATGTTTGAAACGTTGCGAACAAAATATTTACTTATCTTTAAATATCTGTAACTTGAAAAATAATTGATATATATTTAGGGATAAAAACTCCAAACAGGGTGACGGCTTGGCTATCTTCTATAACACACTTTGACTAAAGTCGCCCACGAAACTACAGGACGAACAGAAAAGAAAGTTCTCTATATTGTTACGTTTTTCCCGTGGGATCTGACACAGCACAGCACTTACTATTTTAAAATAATACTCTCTTTATTCTATATCACTGTATACAATTGAACACACTAAACTACTCTTATAACATTACCACTAATAGATCTTTACAATTCAAAACTCAACGATTAACTAACTGTAACGCGCATTCTGCGCCTATTTATATCTAGTCACATATCTATTGGGACTATTCCAGAAGGGTCCGCCCGCTTCTGTATTATTCCCGGCCCAGCCGCACTATATCGGGAATCATCTCGATGGGTGATGGTTCATACGGAAATAACGTAGACGTGAGAAGCTTAGTTGTAAAAGGTAGCACAAAAACGTACACCACGTCCTTAATTCTGTTGATGACTGTATAGTGCCCTTTCCATACTGGCATTAGGTTGAGGGATCTTTAATTCTTCCTTTTTGGATTATATAACCAGACTTTATCGTTCATCTGAAATCCTATAGGGTGCTTTGAGATCATATCGAGTCTTCATTCGGTCACTGGTGATACGTTCAAACGGTAGTCCCACATTATACTGTTTTATCTTTCCAAGATGTTTTGGGTCCTTGACTTGCGATTCAGGTTGAACACTGTCGACACCATGATTTCACATCCTGGCAGTAGTTGACCGAGTCAAATCTGTTGCGGATCTTTGTCCATCGTTTTTTTTTTCACTCCGAGATATGCACCGGACTTGCCATTATGGACTTCTTCCAGGACTTCCAGTACCCTCTTCCTTGGTGTCACTGTTGTTTGAGTAATTACTCAAACAACGGCGCCACTAAATATGTCTACACTGCCTTTCCATCGCTGCTTTCCCAGACTCGTTTTAGAAATCCATTTTCAACTACCAGGGAGCCCACTAAGCCCACAGATATTTAAAAGTAAATTCCTTAGTTGAAATATCTCTCCAGCTTGGTCTTGCCTGACGTTCTTCTTTAGCTTTTAGCAGTGGTGCTATTTCACTATCCTCAAGCTGATCTTTTTTTAGTTGTTTTGTGGTCCACTGCTGATCAACCTCAAACTTGATTTTCCTAATGGGAGCATTTCTTTCTCGTTGATGTATTCAATCGCAATGTTTATATTTATCCTCGCATGGTCTTGTGGATAAAGCACATGTATTATTATGCAAGGTTCCTACCCTATGCTTAACCCTAAATTTATATTGTTGTAACTCTTCCTGACTTGACTTTGAACTGCTAGTGTCTGTGGATGGAGATGTAGATATATAACACTGATTTGAAACGTTTCGGTGGCTCATCTTCTAGTAGCTTCCGGAATCTTTATACTAGACAGTCTCTTTTGCAAAGTCTAGTCCTGCCACATCTATAGCACTTATTTTCAACATTTCGGTTATATGGTCTAATTTCTAGTCGCTCCCAAAATCTCCCCGTGACCTGAAGAACCTCGGGTAATTTCTTTAAAATTCCGCCCATCTCAGATAATTCTCGACTGTTCGCCAGCTGTTCTTCCTGGATGGATACGGCCCTGATTTTTGGCTTCGAGATGTTACAGGCCCCCTCTATTTTCAGGGCTCAACCCAAAGCTTTACTGCTGTTGTCAAATTTAGCTAGACGTAGCATCTTCTGAGTTCCTGGATATCTGATATCATCTACGAAATAATGGGCAGCAAGTTCCTGAAATTTGTCTGTTGCTCCCGGGCATGCCAATTGAACGTCTGCCTCAAATTGTTGCAGGTTTTCACCAGGTTTCTGATGTCGGGTCTTTACTTGTGCCTAATACAGTTGTATTGTAACGAAAAAATATATTCCGTTACACTTAAGGTCTGATATTTCAAATTAATTTTCGAGAGTACCTTACCATATATTGACGTAGTATTTACTTTGGAATTTTACCTTGAACTTTGTTTTCTTTGCAAATTAATTATAAAAGAATGTCTTGCCTTTTGCTTGAATATAATTAATTTTGAGTTAATGAAGATAATAATAGCTTTATTGCCTGTGCAAATTAATTATACACAGATGCCTTGCCGTTTGCTTAACTGATGTGTATAACGTAATTTTGAGTTCGATGAAGATTATTGTTTATATCCATTTATGTATCTATATACGTTATCTTGCCTTTTGCGTTAGCGTATGATATTTTTCCGGATTTGATGTACCTATATACGTTATCTTGCCTTTTGCGTTAACGTATGCTATCTTTTCGGAATTGATGGATGTAATTATCTCTACTCATTTATCGTGCTTAGCGTTATCTTGCCTTTTGCGTTAACGTATTGTACGTTGTGCAGTAAATTAAAGTTATTTCCAAGGTTCCATATCTACATGATCTCGAAAATTGGAATATCAGTGATTTGAAAGCATTTTTTTTTTCTGACGGTGACTCTAAGGAATGTGTTGATGAATGAACCTCTCGAAATTTTAGCAAATTATTGTTGTCGTTTAAATTATTGTTATTTTAAATGCTTATGTTATTATTTATTATCTAAAGAGGAAAGTATTAATGACTAGATTTTTAGAGTTGTAGCAACTTATTGTTATTATTTAAATTATCTTATGCTAAATTACCTTACCGGTGGTATCGTTTTCTTACACCATATACGTTAACGGTAAAATGGGTTAGTGGTGGGCTCAATTTTACTCTCTGCCTTTTCAATTTTTTTTGATGGCTTACTCCGTGTAAAATTTTTTTTTCCGGAAATATCTAACTTAAAAGATCAAAAATTATTAGGACTCACCGTGCCGACGTTTTAACACAAGATGAGATGAAAATTCCTAGAACTGTATATTCTACCCATTTAAAATTCAACGTTTTTTTTTCATTGGCCAGTTCAAAACACGTGACAACCGTTGTAAGAAACACGGCGTCAAGCTAAGGAAGCATTCAAGCATTGCCTATCAATATACTAAACATTAAACTGCCTATCAATATACTAAACATTGAAAACCATTAACAAATAGGTAGAATAAATGGAACGGAATAGACAAATATTTCATAACATTATATTTAACATATATTCCGTTACATTCCCCTTTAACCCGGTAAGAAATTCTACTATAAATTCAATTTACTACCTTCTACAGGAAAAGATAAAATCTGCTCTGTGAATTCTCCCAACAATATCGTCAAATCCAAATGAAAATATCTAAATAATGTGTGTGACCGTTTAAAACGATGAAATAATTCCGCTCTCGACAAATTTGGATTAAACCATTATCAAATTACACGAACTTGACCAATAAGAAACGCAACTATTCACCAAAAAAAATCGGTATTTAACCTTAAGGTCACCAAAAAATTTAGAATTGTTGAAATCACAATTACTTAAAAATGCAATACAAAAGCCAAATATATCTAACTGAATTGGAAACAATTTTTAATTATAAATTTAAAGTATGAAAGGATTATTGAAAAATATGCAGAATGAATAAGATATTTTAAGATCAAAAATTATTAGGACTCACCGTGCCGACGTTTTAACACAAGATGAGACGGAATTTTTCAAAACTGTATATATTCTACCCATTTAAAATTCAACGTTTTTTTTTTATTGGCCAGTTCAAAACACGTGACAACCGTTGTAAGAAACACGGCGTCAAGCTAAGCAAGCATTCAAGCATTGCCTATCAATATACTAAACATTCAACTGCCTATAAATGGACTAAACATTGAAAACCATTGACAAATAGGTAGAATAAATGGAGCGGAATAGACAAATATTTCATAACATTATATTTAACATATATTCCGTTACAGTCTTATGTGTTGATTTCCGAATCGTCTCTCCAGAGCAGCTACCAGTATGCCATATTTTTCCTGTTGGCTCATGGGAATGGTCTGTAGTAGTTCCAGGGCAGATCCACGCAGCGCTACCACAAGTGATGTAATCATTTCTTCCTTATTCCAACCGTTGGTAATAGCAACGGCCTCGAATCGTCTTTGTATATTGTCCAGGATATTTCACCGTCATAGGTTGGAGGTTTTGATATTCTGACCTCTGGCAAATACCCTCTCGGTGAGTCCTTGATTTTTTAGTCTGGTAACTTCTGCTTGTAGATTCCTCATTTCTTTCTGTACGATTCCTACTTCTCTTTGTACATGTCCAACTTCTTTTTGTACATTTCCAACTTCTTTTTTACATTGTCTACTTTCTTTTTTTCAAACGTTCCATTTTGTCCGACCAATATTTTCTGTAATTTTCCTTGGTCACCTACAGCTACATCCAGCATCCATTTCTAAAGCCGATCCTGTTCTATTTGCCTTTTTTCTTTTGGTCTTGTAAAATTGTGTGAAGCCCATTCTGTTCTGCTCGCCTTTTACGTTCATCCTCTTCCCGATCCACTTGTCACTCATCTTCTTGGTCTTGCAAAATTTTCTGAAGCCGGTTCTGTTCTGATTGCCTCTCCGCATTTAGATTTTCCATGAAATCGGTCAACATTATTATTACAATTTGTACAATTCTTAACTGAATTTTGGCCGCTTATAGAAGACATAAAAAATACTAGAGGAACTTGATAATTCTAGCGTTTATAGGGTCATCCTTTCTCGAATGAATAGTGAAAACCGCAGTTTGCTATCGTATTTGGTGATATTTTTGAATCAAGATTTTCTCAGGGTCTTAACAATTTTTTCGTGAAATTTCTCACCGACTAGGGAAAAACTAATGATTTTTCTGCCATCTACGCTATCAAGTTAGTTAGTAAACACATTATCGTTCTAATTAAAATTTGTCGACTTTTTGTAGGTTCGTTATCTTTTTACATCAACTAGTTGATTTTTTTAAATTTTCTGGAACAACTACGTTTTCTGATCCGATACTTATACTTTCGGAACTGCTGAATTCGAAAATGATCACCGCATTTTTGAGAAACGATTAATTTTCGAAATATGAATTACTTTAAAAAAATTATTACAGCTTTTTGCAATTTATATTTGCTCCATTCCTGCCGTTTGTTGTCTTGTATTCACCATAGACTGTTCTGGACAATTTTTATTTCAAAATAGAATAGAATAGAATAGAATACTCCTTTATTTCAAATCAATACAAAGTACACTAAAATGAGGTGGGAAATAGAATGTTATAAAACGTTCACAGAATCCACCAATCAATACGGCCTCGTCGACCTACTTGTATCCACTTCACAAGTCCGGTCCCTTAACAATCCTACTTCTGACACCAAATGTTACCTACGTTGGGGTTTGGAACCTTCGGCAACATGCACTAAAACAGAGTTTTATCCACAATACCGAAACAGAATATTTGCACTCGACGCGCGTTTCGCTAACCATGTTAGCATCATCAGGAGATGATTAAAACTGAGAGACCAAATGTTACGTTTGGTCGGTTCCGACAAAAGCACGATTTTTACTGTTTTAAAATTATACTCTTTTTATTCTTTATCACTGTATACAATTGAACACACTAAACTACTCTTGTAACTTTACAACTAATAGATATTTACAATTACAACAACACGTAATGTTTAACTAACTGCAACACGTGTTCTGAATAATAGGTAATAGGTCACAGGGTAAACGGATATCTCTTCCAACTAAAACCATGACTGGTGTTACTCCTGTCGTTTCATGGACTGCTGATCTATAATAGGCCATAAAAAAATAGGTATATGTGTTGGTCCCAATCTTTCTGATATTTATCTACGAGCTTCGACAAAATGTTCTTGAATGGTCTTGTTAAACCTCTCAACCATGCCGTCTGACTGTGGATGTAAGGCTGTAGTCCGTGTTTTATCGATGTTGAGTAAATTACATACTTTCTGAAAAACGTTGGAGTGGAAGTTGCGCCCTTGTTCTGAGTGCAGCTCTAATGGAACACCAAATCTGCTGAATAGGTTATTCACGAGGACCTCTGTTATGGTAATAGCTTCTTGATTGGGGATCGCAAATATTTCCGGCCATTTACTGAACTAGTCAATTGCCACTAAAATATATTTGTTA
>JAEQML010068864.1:0-17940 GCA_016904865.1 Pissodes strobi | reverse complement strand
AAATTAATGAATAGAAAAGACCAACTAAACATTATAAAGTGGATGGAAAAAAAGAACATTAAAACAAGCAGTATAAGTAACAAAAGTAAACTTAAATCTGTCCAGCGCAAAAAGAGAGAGCCAAACAAAATGTACTGCAATATTTGCCAGATTAAATTTACTAATAAAATAACATATAAGAATCATATGAGCAGACACAAGCACAAAGTATGTCCTATTTGTGACAAACAAATTAGAAGCGCATACTTAAAAAAACATATGACCTTACATGAGGATTCACCAGCTATGTGTGAAGTATGTGGAATTACTTGTAAAAATCCTGTTAGTCTTAAAATGCATTTCTTTTACTATCACAAGTCGAACTTAAGTGTTTGTGAAGATTGTGGAAGATCATTTAAGACTAAAACGAAGCTCATATATCATCAAAGGAAAGATCATACCAAAGAAAGGAACTACAAATGCGAAACTTGTGGAAAATGTTTCTTTACAAAATGTAAGCAAAAATACTTTTATGTTAGTCTCTCTTAATTTTTTTCACATAATACTACAATTAACCTACCTATTATACTCTTAAACTCTTAACAGACTAAAAAAGCTTTCTTCGTGTGCTTAGAACTCGCGAGACAAGTATGTACAAAACGAAATCTCAATTGTTTTTATAAACGTTTTTAGAGAGTAATAACAAAAACTCATTTTTATAAGTATTGTTAGTCGCTTAAAGTCAATTTATTTCAAAAATTATTTAGGCTATCAAAAATACACACTTGATATTATGGAGAGGTATTATTGAAAATATGACAACCGATGAACATTTGAACTGTTTACTGTGGAAGTTTTAGTTCCAAATTTTATTGTGTTTAGGTTTCAGTAGTAGTCATTTTTCTAGATTTAAAACTTTGCTGTCTAACCACTAAATATTATGATAGTTAGATATTAACTCCAATACAAGATAATCCAGGGCCGCCCTATGCGTTTAACCATAACTAACCCAACTAGTATACCTATTTGGCCCTTTATTATTTGTCATTTATTCCTGATTTTAAACTCGTTGAAATACATGATTCCTTGACATAATATTAAGGTACCAAAGGTTTAAATATAGAATTAAATAGGCTTTTATATGGAAACATCAAAACTATCCGTCTGCCGTTTGTAACTGGTCACCTTAATGAGCATAATTAATAAAAAAAAATGAAAAAAAAGTATGCAACCTCGTTATTAGTACCAGGCTGAGACTAACGTTAAAATTTGCGGAAACATAACTAATTTTAACTGCCACTACGGCAGACGACGACGTAGGTGGTAGCACTTTTTTGGCAGACGCCATCGAAAATTCCGAAAATCTGTCACGACCGCGCGATCGAGTACCAGAATAATTTTTGCTTCTAAGTGTAGTGTAAATTATGCTTATTTAATATTTAAAAGGAAAATTTAAGCAGACTGTCCCGTTTCGTCAGCAGACGCCGTTGAAGGTAATACTTACATCTCTTTTTAGCGCTTAAGTGGCAGGGCGATAAAGGGAGACATGGGGGCCGCATGCAACATAATTTTTTGCTTCGGTTTATTTTCCAATTAGATTTTATTTAATCACAGTAGGCATACAAATAGAAAAATTATGTTTTAAATGCTTTAATGAAAAAAAGCTGCATGTAGGTACCACAAATAACAAAAATAAATAATACATTAGTTTATAACATCAATTATAATAATAATATATCAACTCTAGGAATAGAATAAGATATGTAAAAAAACTTAACGAATATAACGAAGAAGAAGAAAAAAAAATAAATATGCAAGTAATATAAACTATTATGTATCTTCAAACAATAAGTAAAATTATTGTTGAAAATAGGTAATACAACTAAACATGCAACACGTTTTTCCCATTAAAGCTAGCAAGTAATGATTTTATTTAAGAACAAACCTAGCACCGGAGAGTCGTGTTACAATGCCCGGCCCCGGTAGTGGGGTCGTAGAGCACCACCAGTTTTTCCAACTAAACTGAAAAAGCTCCGCTGGTGTTGTACGGGCTTGCTAGGCACGCTTATCAAACAAAGAAACTCAATCCCTAACTTAATAAAGAAAACACAATCTAAAATTTAAGGAACAATCTATTTGCTACTAAGTTCTTTTTTTTAAACACAGCAACAATCCTACAGTAAAATATGCAGTATAAAGGCAAAGGAATGTCAAATGACTATTAAATTAACCAATAATAGTGGTACAATATGGTGACTGTGCGGAGACCAATTCTGTTGTTAACACTCGGTACTGTATGCCCTACAACTAAATGCGCTAAATACTACAATCCGAAGTGATCACTTTGGTTTTCCCAAGCTTATTATTACATATACGTATGCGTGCGCTGGTAGCTGCACCAATTATAAATGTAGTGATAATAATATGTATTGATAAATGACCACAATAATTATTATATCAATCGACTAGATAAGCAAATGAATAAATGAAGAATAAAATTAATGAGAGCTATCTTAGAGCTTGGCGGTCAATTTGCGGCTTGGCAGGAGTTTGATCAACTGGATGCGTGTGTGTTGACTGTTTGTTTACAAAAATTTTTGAATTGAGTTAAATCGGCTTTCATCCGCGTCAGATTGGAACTATTTTGTGTTTTTAATATAAAACTACACATTTTAAACAACAACAAAATATAGAAAAGTAGTATTTTTGTGAAAAAAAACAAATAAAACTATGAAAATTAGTTTGAAAGGTTGGGATGTCACAGGATTGCTATAACTGCTCAAAAATATGTGTGTTGAGGGAGGAAAAAGGAAAGCTGTTTGGCTTTCCATGTGATTTTTGCAAGAGGGCCATATGCAGCGAATGTACTGGTGCAATGGCCGGAGAAATAAGAGTTATTCCTAGCCCTTCTAGAGCTACACTTTATCTCTGCCCTGGCTGTAAAGAAACCATAAATAAGCTCCCAGAAGTCCAAGAAATAGTGCAAAAGTCACAAGTGGAACTAAAAAAAACAAACAGCAGGGGGAGGAAACAGCTAAAGAGCTGGCAAAATTAAAAAATGGGGTAGACTCTTTAAAAAATCGATGGAAAGGAGGAAAAATTAAAATGAGGCTTTAAAGGAAGATATAGCAGATATAAGAAAAGAAATGAGTCAGGTTGCGAAAAAAATTCTTGCGGTGAGCTATGCTGATGCCTTAAAAAATCTAGAAAAAAAAATGGAAAACATCAAAATGCCAGTAGAAAGTGGGGTTGAGATGGGAGTAGAGCCAACTTTATTGGAGATGAGGGAAAGAGAACGCCGAGCCAACAATATAATCTTTTTTGGTGTGGATGAGGAGAAAGAGAGGGTGGATAAAGAAACTATAAGTAGAATGTATGTGGGACTTAATTTAAAAATACCGGAGACAGCCAAGGTGTATAGACTTGGAAAGGAGACACCAAATAAAAAAAGGCCAATAAAAGTAGTATTACCATCAAGACAGGAAGCATTGAAAGCTCTTAAAAATAGAAAAACATTTGAGGAAAAATTTCCTGGAGTTTACATGAAAGGTGATCAAACCGAAAACCAACTGAAATACCTAAAGCAGACTTTGGCAGAGCTGGAAAGGAAAAAGAGTGAAGGACAATCAAACCTGATAATAAAATACGTCAATGGCATTCCCAAAATACTAGAAACACTTGCAAAAAACTAAGTCTGGTTGAGGTAGTTGAGATCTCATTTTGGTATAGCAACCTCAGTTCAGTGGTAAACAAAATTGAAGAATGGAAAGCAAGGGTAATTGCAAAAAGCCCAAAAATTGTTATGCTAACAGAAACATGGCTAAGGGATGGATTAGATGACAGCATCATAAATCTAGCAGGTTACAGCATCTTTAGAAGTGATCGGCCAAACCAAAAAAGAGGAGGCGGAGCATGTATTTTTGTTAAAGATGAAGTGAGATGTAGTCTCTCTCAGAAATACTGAACAGATGTGCAAATAGATGCAGTTTGGTTAGATATACAAATAGCCAAAATAAAAGCCCTTGTAGCGTGCATCTATAGGCCAGGAACTACCACAGATGAGCAAGCCAATAACCCAAATGGTCTCCACGATCAGAACAGCATTTACCACAAAAAAAAAAACCAACATCGGAGATTTCAACTACCCTAACATAAATTGGGACAACCTCACAGTTTCCCCACTAGATAAGAAAACTCAAGACTTCATGGATATGTACCAAGAATCAGGTGCAACTCAAATAATAAATTTTCCAACTCGTTTCCGGAACAATCAGAGTTCTCTGCTAGATTTGTTTCTTTGCAGTGACGCAAAGAGCGTCTATGAACTAAGATCAGAAGCTCCTATCGACCGCAGCGATCATGTTATTATTACTGCCAAAACACAGCTTAAACTTCCACCAAAACCAACTCATAAAGTCCAGAGAAGTTCTACACTGCAGACTACAACAAAATTAATGACTTTTTCAGACAACAACCTGAAAGCTTAAATGTGTCTAAATATGAGAGCTTTGAGAGAACTTTGAAGTACATGAACACATACCATTGAGGTCAGTACGAGCAAACCAACAGAAGCCATGGATAAACCAGAAAATATTCAGAGAAATCAACAAAATAAGGAAGTTATAGGATAAATACAGAGGCAACAGAACAGAAGGAAATTACAGTGTCTATACAATACAGAACAATACTTTAAAACAGAAACTAGATGAGGCAAGAAAAAGATATGAGCATGAGTTAGTCAATGCGCCCAAAAGAGTATTTAAATATATAAGCAGAAATCTGAATTCAAAAGTGACCACAATTACTCTGAAGGACCCCATAACAAATGAGCTTTTAGACAGCAAAACCATGGCTGAAAAGTTTGCTGAACAGTTTGATCAGGCCTTCTCTGAGAAAAACCTTACTCTCCCTGTTTTGCCAGACCATACAAGGGTTGAACGCTCCTTTGAGTCAATAATCTTCAATGAGGAAAAAGTCAAACAAGCCCTTAAGTGTATGAAAAAAGACTCCAGTCTTGGCCCGGAAGAGATACCTACAATTGTATTGCAGAATTGTAGTGAGTCAATTAGTTTGCGACTATCTGAAGCTATGCAGGAGTGTCTAACCCTTGGAAAAATTCTTCAGCAGTGGAAAAAATCGATAGTCACTCCACTATTCAAATAGGGTGACCGTCATAAGCAAAAAAATTATAGGCCTATTAGTTTGACATGCAATCCACTAAAATGCATGGAAAAGATTATTGTGGCAGAACTGACATCATTTTTCTTCGAAGAAAATCTCATACCACCCTCACAACATGGATTTCTCTCCAAACGTTCTACAACAACAAATTTGTTAGAATGTCTTCAAGACAGGACAGACAACTATGACTAATCCCAGCCCACAGACATAATATATCTAGATTATGAGAAGGCATTTGACAAAATCCCGCATAATCTACTTCTCGGTAAGTTGGAGCATTTTGGAGTGAGAGGCCAATTCTTAACACTAATAGAAGGTCTGCTGTATGAGAGATTTTATCAAGTGAGAGTAAATGGTGTGTTGTCAAATGATCACCTTGTGAGTAGTGGAGTTGTGCAAGGTTCAGTCATGGGCCCAAGGCTCTTTACATCGTATTTGTTTGATCTTACGAATCTCATTGAAACTAATATGTAGAACTTTGCAGATGATGGGAAACTCTATACAAATCCGTTAGAGCATGTAGGGCAGCTAAGGGCTGACCTGAGGACTGTTGAGAAATGGTCTTCAGACTGGGGAATGAAGTTGAATGGATCCAAATGTACAGTCTTGAGAATTGGTCCAAACAATCCAAATGAAGAATATAAAGTGAACAATCAGATATTGACAACCATAACAGAACAAAACGATCTGGGAGTCATGATAACCTCAGACTTAAAATGGGAAAACCACATTCTGAAGATTGCCAAAAAAGCCAATTCATTTGTATACCTCATTAAACAAGCATTTAAAGACTACTCAATAGAAATGATAGGCAAACTATACAAAAGTTATATTCGACCAAAGCTTTAGTATGCTTTCTCAGTTTTGAATCCATATTATGTCAAAGACGTAGAGGTTTTAGAAAAAATACAAAGAAGAGTTACAAAAATACCACCAGAGTTACGAGACCTTCCATACACAGAAAAATTGACAAGACTAAAACTAACAACTTTGAGGGAGAGAAGACATAGATGAGGCTTAATTGAAACATACAAAATCACTAGTGACTACTATAATTGCAACATCAGACAGATCTTCATTCAAAACCAAAACAATCTTCGTGGACACTCCAAGAAACTCGATAAAGAAAAAGCAGCAAAACTTCCTAGAAAAACTTTATAAGCAACCGGCTTGTTTATTCATGGAATGCACTGGAAGAACAGACAGTGACAGCCCAAAGTGTCAAGTCAACGCATTCAAAAATATACTAGACAGGGAACTTAAGAATAATGCAGTTAGAATGATACACTAGAGTGCATAAACAGTTATACCTGCACAAACACAAAAAAAAACATACTTAAATGCAACGTTCTTTACCGCCTGCTATTGAACAAATTACAGAATTATCGGTTTTTACCGCCTGCTATTGGACAAATTACAGAATTATATTTAAAAAAAAAATAAGAGCGATTATATCAGTCGGTCAGGAAAAAAAATGAATTAATAAACTTAAGCTTCTGTACGATACCCAGATCCGGTCGTCGAACTCTGGTGGAGGCGCCGGGCACCTGTAAGTACTGCCCCGAGGGTGAAACTAGCCGAGGACTCGATAGCCCGGTGTTAAGGCTTGTAGCCCTGCAATAGAATCGGCTGTCGTGTAGCCCGGAGATAGGATTTATAGCCTGGTGATAGAACTGGCCCGGAGATAGACCTTGTAATAACCCAATACGCATTAGGCAAAGCCCCCTTATTTGAATGAAAAAAATAATAGCACCCCCCCCCCCCCCCCTCCCGTGCATAAATATATTATCCCCCCAAAAATTATCAATGGATTTTCAATGACCATCAGAAAATAAAAGAAATACTAAGGTACAGACAACTTGAATATATATAAAAAAAGATAGGCATGAATCACTCCTAAAAGAAAATATAAACTTCTCCATATGTCAGTCACATTAAAATAAAAATTCAGATATGATAAAATGGAATAGATAAGATAACCCATGGAATGCGAATGGTGGACAATGTACAAAAAAAAAGGTTAACACAGATGAGGCAATTAAATCGTTTTAGACAAAAAACTGTAGCAATAATTACATCGCTCGTGTGAGGGTTGCTGGAGATTTGACGGTCTCGATCTTGTACGACGAACTCGGAAAGCCTCTAGAAATAAGGGAAAAAGACCATTAGCATCATGGCGTCCACGTACTTCACAAGCAATAGAAAAAAATTAATTCAAGAGAAAACGCTTACCTAGTGCAGTAGTTAAATCCCGATAAATCGGTCGTGTCAAAAAACAAACAGAAACCAACGCAATATCCCCCAAAGAAGGGTAGTATAAAATTACAATACTAAATGTTGAGTCACTATGACTGCACTAAAGCAAACCTTCTTTTCGCCTCGAAGGGTATTTCTAGAAGAACCAAATCCTCAGTTTTCAGTCAATTTGTCTTTTTCACTTCTACGCGATTAGAGGGGGAAAACAATTGTAGGGCGGAGAAAATGTCTAACCAAACTAACAATTCGATACGAGGAATAGTTCTAAGATAATAAACGACCTAGTTCTCGTTTATTATGGTGGTAAAACGACGGCGGGAGCTACAATTAATGCGCTGAAATTAAATTGTTCAAGAAATACTAGAAAATGTTCCCAAACGAAGTGATAAAATTTTAAAAATCTAAATCGACAGCAGCAATTATGGGAAATAGCTTATTTCTACTACCCAATGCTGCCAACAGTATCAACCGAATATTGCTAGGATTACAGCAGGCAGCGTGGAAAGATAAATATAAATATCTGAAACCAGCCACAGCCAGAGGTCCCAAAAAGTTTTATCAGAAGTACTCAAAAGTTATGAAATATTTAAACCGAAAATAAAATATGAATTTCACGGATCCAATGAAGCCTAAAAGCAGGTTTTATTAACACAATTCTTAAAAATATAAAACGGTTTGCTGGCCGTTCTACGGTAATGTAATATCAAACAAGCAAAGTTATACTAATAACATAATATCCTATTTTAGTGATTGGATCCAACCTAAGCGTCTGTAGTTCGCTTATCAACTAAAATAAATATAGTCACAAAGTGCCTGAGGGCTACATAAGAGAAAGGGATGACCAAAATAGCTACCCAATGTCACAACAGTTATAAAAGCTAATACAAATATATCGTTAATCTATATTTAGAATAAAATTAATCTACATTAATAAATGCGGCATCCTTAAGCTTATTGACACCAAATCGAATCAATAAATTTAGAATTAATTAACCGAAGAGTATTGACCTCTTTTCAATAATTCTTACCGCAAAATACAGCATATTTTTGCCCAATGCAGCATATAAAAGGAAATTTAAAAATATTTTACACTGGCCCAATTCGGACTGTTACAAACATAAACATAAAATTAAATAACAAATGGAAAGAGGACAAACGCTGGTAATATAAATTATTATTGTATCTAACACGAAAAAGTAGACATATAAAAAAAATATAGGTAACAAATATCTTGAATCATCTAGGTTGGCTTCTTCATCACTAGAATCTTCAAACAATTCTCCTCCTTCGTCTTCGTCTCCTGATTGTATATCTGCAGGTTCTCTCGTAGGTTCTACAATAATATCTTTCAGTGTTGGAGGAATTTGCGGCCCTTCAAACCATTGCAGCTCTAAAGTACCGTCGATCAAACATCAACCATTATTTTCAGGTTTATAAAATGGGGGTTCACATTTTGTTGCGTTTTTCCACACAGTACATACCTGATTTACTCTCTTAATCTTACATCTAAGAGTATCTTGACATGGAGGTAATAAACTGCCGTCAAATTTTTTTATTTTGTCTAATGGGCTACATCTGCCATATTTTGGTTTATAATTGTCTTCTTTACGATACATCTTACAGAAAAAAATTTCTATACACCTTATTTGCTCATCTGATAAAATTTCGGTAGAGCCTATTGTGCCGAATATTTTTGTCGCGTAAGAATTGCTTTCCAACAAAGAAAATGGTCTAAATTTGCCTTTTCTTGCAAATGCTGCTGTTTAATCACAGCCAATGAGTGATGTATGATTAAGAGAGTAAATCAGGTATGTGCTGTGTGGAAAAATGCAACAAAATGTGAACCCCCATTTTATAAACCTGAAAAGGATGGTTGGAGTTTGATCGACAGTACTTTAGAGCTGCAATGGTTTGAAGGGCCGCAAATTTGTCCAACATTAGAAGATATTATTGTATAACCTACGAGAGATCCTGCAGACGAAGGAGAAGAAATGTTTGAAGATTCTAGTGATGAAGAAGCCAACCTAGATGATTATGATATTTGTTACCTATTTTCATTTATATGTCTACTTTTTCGTGTTAGATACAATAATAATTTATGTTTCTAGCGTTTGTCCTCTTTCCATTTGTTATTTAATTTTATATTTATGTTTAGTTGTATTACCTATTTTCAAAAATACTTTTACTTATTGTTCTTCTTCGTTATATTTGTTAAGTTTTTACATATCTTGTTCTATTCCTAAAGCTGACATATTATTATTATAAATTATGATAGAAATTTATGTATTATTTATTTTTGTTATTTGTGGTACCTACCTATATGCAGCTTTTTTTCATTAAAACATTTTAAAACACAATTTTTCTATTTGTATACCTATTGTGATTAAATAAAAGCTAATTGGAAAATAAACTGATTACTAGACACTCCATTATTCTAAAAGCACAAGCTTTAATTATGTTGCTAGGGCCGCGCGCCGCGCCATGTCTCCCTTTATCGCTCTGCCACTTAAGCGCTAAAATGAGATGGAAGTAGTATTATCTTCAAAAGCGTCTGCTGACGAAACGGGACCGTCTGCTCAAATTTTCTTTTTAAATATTAAATAAGCATAATTTACACTACACTTAGAAGCAAAAATTATTCTGGTACTCGATCACGCGGTCGTGACTGATTTTCGGAATTTTCGATGGCGTCTGCCAAAAAAGTGCTACCACCTACGTCGTCTGCCGTAGTGGCAGTTAAAATTAGTTATGTTTCCGCAAATTTTAACGTTAGTCTCAGCCTGGTACTAATAACTAGGTTACATACTTTTTTTTTATATTTTTTATTATTTTTGCTGATTAAGGTGACCCGTTACACAGGGCAGACGGGTAGTTTTGATGTTTCCATATAAAAGCCTATTTAATTCTATATTTAAACCTTTGGTACCTTATCACGTGGTTTTTTCTACGCCAGCGCTTAGTCTAATATGGTTTACCCCAAAGCTTTATATACTATAAAAAATAAGTTTTAGAGATAATACTATTGATATCATTTAGTAGGGCTTTCAACATCTTAGTCTAAATTTGTTCCATATGTAAAAAGAATCAAAGCACATTTTCTGTTAAATTTAACTATTAAAGAAGTGTTATTTTTAGTGTATCTCACAAAGCACATCAACATGAAACACATGAAGATGCGGCCACACATCTGCGAATATTGTGGAAAAGGATTCTCAGGTAAACATGCCCTTCGTACTCATATACGGCAACATACAAATGAGGCCCCGTTCCAATGCAATTTTTGTGCAGAGAGATTCAGACAACGAGTGTCCTTAAGGGGTCATCTAAGAAGTCGCCATAAGGTGGAAGAAGAAAACAAAGTGTTCTGTGATATATGCGGTAAGGGTTTCACGACAACTGTAGCCTTAGATGTGCATTCCAGACTTCATACAGAAATTAAGTGTTCATGGTGCTCAGATACGTTTGCCGAAAAAACGTATTTGGAGCAGCATATATCTACGACGCATCCGAACGAAGAATATAAAGAAGACGTCGCAGAAGTCAGTTGGATGAATTTGTAGACGATCACAAAAGGAAGAGAATTTGTTGACACACCTACGTGTTTTTTGTCGACATAAGCTGAGACTTCAGTGTAAAATTGTAAAACGGATGTTTTTATGTCCTATGTTATTTGTCATAATGACTCAAGATGCACAAACTGCTACAGAAACAGATCATATTTTTTTTTTTATTTCATAGGAGAACGCACAAATTCCAATTGAATTTTAGTTTAATTTTAAAAAATAACTTTACTATTGGTGAAAAATGAAGCAAATCGAAATATTTTAGTTGTGGCCATCATAAAGTGGAGCAATACACATTGAATTTCTTAATTGAGCTCTATCGTGGATCCATAATAGAGTCAGTAATTCTAAGTCATATCTTTGCTTGTACATATGTAAAGTCGTTAAAAGTTAAATAAATAATTTATATTGAGTATGTACCTATACTAGTTTTGAGTTAATATTTTAAACATACACCATTCTTAATAAAATATAACAATAATAATAAACCATACTTTATTATCCAAAATACCACGTATTTGTTGACAAGGCGTTAGCTAATTCTAATAATATGCCAAGTAGAATATTAAAACAACTTTCAAAAATAGTATAGCAGAGTAGAGTACATAACAAACAAGTGAAGGCAGTACATAATACAAATGAAGTGCAAAGCATACGGGCAAAGAGCAGAAATAAAAAAAACAACGAAGCTTAGTACAATACAAACACAGACAGCCGAACATATCACGTTCCAGTATCACAGAAAATATTCTAGGTCCGGTCGTCATGTACTCCAACAAACTATAATAAGCTTTCTCCCTAAGAGGCGATTATACAGACTTTTTAAATCATCTCTGTGTTGGGGATCTCTTTACAACTGCAGGATGGTGATTAAAAATCTTAATGCTTTCATCTATTAGGGCGTTCTTAGTCAGTGTGCTCCTAGGAATTGGCAGTGGGAGATTATTCTCCTGCCTCGTATTATATTTATTATTAGTACACAATGACACATCAATCAGAGCACTGCCTCCATATTCTTTAAAATATAGATACACAGTTTCCAATACAAAGATACATGGAAGCTTTAACATTTCCTGCTGTTTAAAAAGTGGTCTACAAAAATCACGAAAGTTTGCTCTGCAAGTATATACCTCAATGTTTGCGAACTTGTGGGTCAAGCTCTGGACATGGTTATGGAACTTCAATTATAATGCCAAGCAACTTAATGAACTGTTTATTTTCTGCTCAACCATCCAAACTAAGACTATATCACAACTAAGTTTAAAAAAGAGGATAAGTACTTGCTTTGTTGACATTTAGACGTAAAAGATTGGCATCACACCACTCCCTTACCCTCTTCAAATCAATCAGATCATCGGAGACAATGTCCATCAATAAATCTTGCTGGGTGTGTAAATGGAAAATTGTGGTGTCGTCTGCAAATACTATAAAACGACCACTGACTCATCTACAGAAGGATTAATACAGGGCCAAGCACTGATCCCTGGGGTCCCCGAACCATGTTGCAAGCATCCAACGCTCTCTCATCGAAATATATTCGTCGCGACTAGAAACCAGTGTAAGCGGACCATTGACGAGAGCAAAGAGGGATATAACGAGACAAAGCTGTTAATCAGGGTTGCTCAACGACGTCAATCCCACCACTGAGCAAAGATGATGGCTCAATAACGGAAACGACCAAAGAAAAAGCCAACATTTTTGCCGAAATGTTTGCATCAAATTCTACCTACCAAATAACCCGAGAGTGAATTCCTCAATGCCAGGTCTGGTATTTCGCCAACGAGAAGTGAAACGAATACTCTAAAGACCTAGACACCAACAAGGCCACAGGTCCGGATGGTGTTTCCTCAATAGTGCTTAAGAAATGTGCTGCTGAACTAACGGCTTCACTGTGCAGGCTTCTATCTCTATCATACAACTACATGCTTTCCTTCTTGCTGGAAATGCGCTCAGGTGCAACCAATCCCGAAGAAGGGTAAAAAAACGACATATCCAAAGCATTTGACAGGGTGTGGCATGACGGATTGTTAAGCAGATTGACAGTATACGGACTACCACTGGCACTGCTTCTATGACTTTTCAATTTCTTAAGGGATCGAACTAATCGAAGCATCCGAGTTGGTATTGATGGACATCTTTCGGAGGAATTTAAAATCAATGTCGGAGTTCCTCAAGGGTATTATCAACCACACTGTTCCCAGTGGCGAAGCGTACGAGTAGACAAGGTAGACACTGTCTACCCAAAAATTGTCTACCGTTTATTTGCCATTCATTTATTTGGTGAAATTGTACTAACTGTTTAACATTTTAAAAAACCATAATAGGTACACAACACGCCACCGACTTGCTCTCCTTATATGTCACTGAATCTCCAAACGAAATAAAAACCGCTTCCGGACCCCAAGAAGACATTTCGAGATTTGTCTTCTGCACTAATCCAAAAACGCATCAAGCAGGCGACAGGCTGCGAGTCAGAGGTCTCGGCGTTCAGCGTACGTCCGCGATTTTCTCGGGGTCGAAAGACATTACACGCTTTGTCTATCGTAGTTCACCAGCTATTTTTATTATGCTGCTGCGGGATACCGTTTTCGGGAACGTTTGATATGGTCGGCTGCAGTACTTCAGTTCTGTTTTGTTTCAGGACTGCTGTAAGCTATGTATATGTTTTTATCTAATATTTATATATGTTACTTTTATATGTTAATAATATATGTATTTTTTACCCTCTCTATATTTACTGGCACAGAATGTTACCATTTTATTGAAGTGAAACTTCTTTAGCGAGGGTAGTCAGAAAAAACGAAAGTTGAAACGGTTATCAAAGTGAAACGCCCTTTTTTAATTAAGCATGTTCCAGTAAACCAGAGGATTGAAATTTTCAGGACATGTAGCCGGGGTAAAATGAAGATTCTGGACGAAAACTGGACTCCCCTAAAACTAAAATAATTCGTTTCGGTAGAATGGGTAGAGCTACGGGGTCGAAATTTGTATGGGGGGCTACCTTTGACTACATGGAAACGGGGCTCTAATTTAAAGGGGGATTTTGGGAAGAAACGTTTTTTTTTGCCGATATCTCTGCAACGGAGCCTCGGATCGAAAATCTGACAAGCGATGACCCTGTGCTACCGAGTCAACCACACCTCCCCGGATATCCAAAAATTTTCGAAAAATGGGAAAAATTGAAAAAACGTAAAAAATTGGGGTCGGTAAAACGAAATAAGGTTAAAAATAAAAATTTGAGAAACGCGGTTTTTAGTGAAAAAAGGCGCAATAGTTCAGCTACGAGACCGGGGATGGCAAAAATGGGAAGAATAAAAATGCTTTATGACAAAAAAATAAAAAAATTTGAAAAAATGGGAAAAAATTGAACAAAAAAAACTAAAAAGATATTCGGAAAGCTATTAAAAGTATTAAAAAACGGAATAAAAAAAACAATTAACTGTATTAAAGGTATAATAAAACAAAATATAGAAAAAAAATTAATAAAAAAAAAGTTAGAGAAACGCGTTTTTTCTGTGAATTAAAAGTTAAAAAAAAGGAAAAAAGAATAAAAAAAATTCGACACCGACCGGGGCAAAAGTTGAGAAAAAGCTTTAAAAAACTCAATTCGTAATATCTTTTTCAGAAGTTTCACTTCAGTTGTATGCTTATAAAGGTGAGGCACATATTTTTTTATGTTTTAATTGGTATATATCATTGTTTTATTCCATAAGGTTTATAAAGTGGAGAAATAATAGTTGATAAGCATTTTTTGACATTAACAACGATTTTTATTATCTTTGTCTACCCGAACAAAAAATTCACGCTTCGCCACTGGGGTTTTCTATATTTGTTTCTTAAATGTATGTATAAGTTTAGAGCAAAGTCCGAAGACGGACTTTGGTTGAAATAAATGCTCAATCCTAAGATTATAAACGACTTTTAAAAATTGTACCAGTAAGGCCCAAAATTGGACAGTAGGCGCAAATATTTAAAGACTATTTTAATTTTAAATACTATAAGATTAAACCCAAACTATCCTTAATTTAAACACTATTTTTTAATGGACTAAGCTCAAGCCAGGAAAATTATTGTGAACAGTGGTCTTAGTTAAAGTTGGTTTCAAAATTAGAGAAAGTAATAGAACTTTAATATAACATCTCAGAAGCAGAGAAAGGTCCATTTCTACAACCTTGTTTCGGCTATATATAGACGTAGTACCTGCGTTTCTTTTCATGCATTATTGCTCACACATCTGCTAAATGACTTAAGAAAACATATCAGTGTTTAGTTATTTTCTGGTAAGAAGTGGAACAGTTTGTTCGTGAAAATGGCTAGCGTCTGTGATTTTGTTGCTGTGAGAAAAGTTAGTAAAAGTGCTGTGCCTATAAATGAAATATTTATTACTTTTAACGTGTACAATGCTCTTAAAGACCAAAACTCAACAACCTGTTGCAACAATAGTTAAAATTTGTTCAAAAATTACTGTGGTCAGAAAGTAAACGATACAGATTATTACTTGTGGAAAAAAAGTTGCCCAATCAAATCACCAAGAAAGAACAGTAAGAAAAGAAATGGACATCGATTATGACACAAAACCGCTGTAAGACGAATTAAACATTTTTTTTTAAACAAATACTCACCTTGTGTAAAATAATGACTGAGATGCGCAAAAGACGAAAGCATTCCCGTGGAAATAGTTATTTGTGTATTTAGAGCGCAAAGTAACGGATTGCCGCTTGAGAAAGAATGTTACTGCGCGACGCGTACCGGAGCGCAGTAATCTTTCGAAAACGGCAATCTTACTTTGCGCTCGAAAAACACACAGAACTTTTTCTACAGCCGCATTTTTTAAAATTAAATGCACATTTTTCTCTATACTTATTCTGAAATTTGCGAATGACTGTCAGTTTTGACATATTATGTTCGGGCTTCGGGCATATTTAGAACAGGATTGCCAGCAACAAACTGTAACAAACGCACGACTGTCATTTATTTATCTTCGGTTTCCATGACCATTCAGCACACTAGACGGAAAAAGCGAGAATTTCCTTTTCCATGTTCGCGCTAGAGCGCAAAATAAGGATCCACGGCATTAGTTGATTTTGCGATTTCATTTGAATTTAGTATTTAGTTATTTTGCGCGCGGCTGTAGAAAAATGAATTTTCGTTACGAAAAACTGCAAAATAGAAAATCAATTCTGATGAAAAAAGACGAAATTATTTGTTAGCAAAGACTGTATTTTAGAGCAGTAGAAAATGTAAATATCTATTATTTGGACGAAAATTGGCCTTGTTTGGGCTAGGCCTAATCATGTGTAGTTTGAGTAGACTTGGGATGTCAATCAAATCGTGAGTGCTTCAATTTTAAGCACTATGAAAATGTGATGCTAGCGGTGTATATGTATATATATTTTATATAACAACAGCTCTGATTCCCACACACTCTCGCACATGTGTGCTGCAAAATAGTTCTATTCATCATGCGAGATCACCCAGATTCTCGATGCCGAGATTCATCTAATATAGCCTCACACTCCGAAACAACTTACATTGCCAATTGTCTTCAAATTCTCTGTTGCCCAGGATCGAAAAAACCTTTACGTGTGTTGTGTTTATATGTGACATTTAAATCAGTGAATACATATATACTTATTTAATACCGACGTGTTATTAAATTAATTTGAGGGTAACTGCGCAGTTATTGAAAAGGATTATCCTTTCACATAGAACATAAACATTAATTACCTATAATATCAATCGGATATTAAACGATAACAAAATAATCCCCTTTCAACATCAATAGGAATTTACTTATCAGTCAGGATATTGGAAATCTGAACCTTTTTTTGAGAATCATCGATTTTACGCATAAATTAACCAGCGTTCGGGGATTTGCACGGGGATCCATCAATAATTATTGGTGGATAGAGATAACTTGCTCGAAGTGTGATAAGGACTTGACTTCAGACGTGTTGAAATACAAAATCATATGAGGTTTTTGCATTGCTAAATACTCTCTCTGTCCCAGGTTTTTCATCATCGGAGTGCCGAGCTAGGCCACTTGCTAAAAGAACGCTTGTCTAAGTTTGTGGAATTTGCATTGCATGGGTCAGGGAGGTTTTTCATCCTTGGGATGCCGAGTTACGTAACTTGCTAAAAGAACGCTGGTCTATACTTGTGGGATTTTCATTGCATCCGTCTGGGAGAGCTTACCGTGTGGTTCTAGATGGATCTTTCAGTGCTTTTAAAGTGGAGATGACGGAAACGATTGATCTGATGCGCCAAGGGCTCGAAAAATCGTAGGCTTAGAAGATCGAGAAATTACATGAATATTTGAACAGGGATAATATCTCCGATACTCAAACAACTGCTGGTTTCATTGCTCAGCGTTGGAATATCTTTCAGTCTGTTCTAATTTCGTATCTTCCATTTTTGATTGAAAATTGATCCAGTAATGAGTGTAAATAGCAATGTTAACAAACATCGTATCGTTAAGTCAGGTATAATGGGCGTTGATCTCGGCTTTGAACGACAATGAGATTGGGGCAGATTTTTTTATGGTAGTAGCACACACACTAAAGGAAGATCCTATATGGTGCTCGACGAGCGGTGTGTGTGCTAAGATGTTGATTGACACGGTTCTTCAATAGTTGTAGGTTGTAATTAGGGGGAAACAGATGTCCTGGGAGTGAGCTCCACAGTGATGCAGTGCGCCAGACAAAGCAGTTCTTGTCGAGCGATGTTCTAGGTGTTTCCAGCTGTACGACGAACTGGTGCGATCTTGCCGTCTGTCGTGACTGTCTGACAGGCATTGCCAGGGGCGGGATGAGGTGGGCCAAATCCAGCAGCTTTAGGGTGTGCTTTGGTGCGGCACCCCAGATATGTGCAATATTCTAAGCACGCTCTTATTTGCGCATTGTAGAGCAAGATCTACTACTGCGGTGTATACAGATTTTTGTTGCGAAATAGCGCACTAAGC
>JAEQML010068863.1:0-17941 GCA_016904865.1 Pissodes strobi | reverse complement strand
GGCGGACCCTCTAAATATAAAGCGATTAAAACAAAAATTGGTATGGATAATATGTGATCCTAATGGAAACTTTTTGTAACTATTACATCAAAGAAATCAAAAAAATTCATTTTTCACTCCACCCTAGTGTCTATATACAGTGTATAAATACTAATTGCTTTGCTATTTAATGGATTTTGTGATAGATTCAATGTTTTATATTACAAAATGCTGATATGTTTTGCCTGAAATATTGTTGCATCAATATTTGTGTGGGTGGGTGATAGATTATTTAAAATCGCACTTAAGAGCCATATTAAAAACTTACCTTCTTCACCTATAATGGCAAAATTACTACCAGAAATTTTGACTAGAGGCCCTTCCCAGTATTTCTGTTCGAAAGAAATATTACCCCTAAAGGTCAGAGTGCTTCCATCTCTAATGTCTAATGTTAATTCTTCTCCTGCTGGAACAGTAATACTATCGACAATAATATTCGTACATGTTCGTAGATTTGATTCAACTTCATCATACTTGGTGACTACACATGAGCTTTGTCGCCTTATTGCTATTCCGCTTAATGCTGAAGAAATTATGAAACTTACATAAAATATAAATTTAAGATCGAACATCTTTAATAAGGCAATTTGTTTATTGCCCCTGTTGTTGTTTACTTAGTTAATTTATATACTTGAATGATGAATGAAAAATAATTTACATAGATATCGTTATAATCATACGTATCATGCAAAACAGGTGTGATCTAATTTTTTACTATTCTTATCATAACCTCTTAACGATAGTTGTAAACATGTGACTAACTATGATGACAGTCTACCACTTGTTCTCATCTATATCCATGCCTGATCACTAAAAAAAAATTGCTCGAAACTAGATGTAATGGCTCACACGCTTTCTAAAAATTTAGTAAGAAGTCATTCCTGTGTCGTGGTTTTATTTGATGTCATACTTAAACTTTTACATCATTAGGAAGTACAACAGTTCTTCGAAATGATTTGAAAAATGTATAGAATATGATGAAAAACTACTTTCATAATCTATTGTTTTGTCCTCTTATCGGACAATTTTTTGGCCAGTACCGGAAAGAAAATTACAGTGTACGCGCGTTAATAGAAAAAAAGAGGTTAAAGGGATGAAAAGGACCATCGAGAGTGTATTGTGTTAGTAACAGAGTGGTAGCTCACTACTTTTCTGTTCCTAAAGGCACTTTAGTAGTCCGCTTTAATACCCTCCAACAAGGAAGTGCTGATCAAATTCTGAAACCCGTATTGGGTGGATTTTCGAAAATTTTTGGTGTCGAATTAGAGAAAGGCTTGTTAGGCTTGTTTCTCACCCGTAAATGCTCAAGGGTTTAGTAAGCAACAAGTAGATGCCATTTTTAACAAACTGGAAGAGCTGATAAAAAAGCCTGTATTTGACTGCAGTCCGCACTGTGTTCAAAATTCGCCATAGATACATAGGTGACCAGCAGGTTTGTGCCTGCAGTCCACCTGAACTGTGAGGAAACTGGGAGAGTGCAGAGGTTAATCGTCAGTCCTGGACGCACGAAACCGACTTTCATTGCTTTAAAAATTTTACAAATAGTTTTGGTCAAAATGTCTGAGTCGGCGTTATTTAATCAACCATCAGGTTTTATTGATGTTCATTAATAATTACCAAGTTTATGGAATATAAAGTAAAAAAAACATTATTCAAATGAAAAAGGAAAGGCAAAGGCCTATGAAAAAGCTAATAAATTACTGCCAAACCGTAGATAAAATGCTTGGATTAATATAATTAATAATATTAGAAGTGCCTTTGTTTGGCAATGACACATACACACTAAAGCAAGATCCTATGGCACTCGACGAGCGGTGTATATGCAGAGATGTTGATTGTCACGGTTCTTTAATAGCGGTAGGTTATAATTTGGTGGAAACAGATGTCCTGGGATTGAGTTCCACAGCGATAAAGTGCGCCAGACAAAGGAGTCCTTGTAAAGCAACGTTCTAGGTCTGTCTGACAGGCTTTGCTGGGGGCGAGATGAGGCGGGTCAAATCCTGAGAGCATATGCCGTAAAAATATCTGTAAAACAGGGATATTTCGGCCACATGTCTGCAGTGTTCCAGACTATCTAGATCTCGGGTCAACTCCGGGTCGCCGACGAGACGCACAGCTCTCTTCTGAATGGAATCCAGCAGCTTTAGGGTGTGCATTGGGACGGCACCCCAGATATGTGAGCAATATTCTAAGCACAGTCTTATTTGCGCTTTGTAGAGCTAGAGCAGCTGCTGCGATGTGTACAGTTTTTTGTTGCGAAATAGCGCACCAAGCTTCTGCGAGGCTGATTTTGCGATGTTAGCATGTGGCATCACCTGCTGTTGATCGAGAAACCCAGCATTTCGATTTGCGAGAATGAAGGAATGGTCGATCCTGCCATAATGATGTCACGGCCCGCCGTATTGGCGGTCGGTTTTGTTGTAATGTTTGAGCTAGTTGGTGTTGTGGGCATTGAAATCTCCCAGAACGATTATTTCTGAATTTTGGTGATCGAGCTGTATTGAATCAAAAGTGGTAGCTAGTATTGTAAAAAAGCTTTTGTAGGGGCGATAGAGACAGCATATGAACTTTGTTAATCCCTTGGCGGTGAAATTGAGCCTCATGACGTCAAGGTTGTTCGGTTCGAATGTTTCCTCACGGTGACACGGAAGGTCGCTTCGAACAAAAAGACATATTCTGAACTTACGTCTAAATCGGGAGTGCAAGTCGTACCCAGGATAGGGGTAGTTTACTGTTGTTGGTGTTGTAGAACATGTTGTTGCGCTTCTGCAAGGGCTAGTATGTGTGGTTTATTTGCTTGTAGATGTTACAGAATTTATGTTTGTATTTAGGCCTCTTATATTGCAGAAATGTATTCTAAATTTGTTCGGTATCTTTGTTGACTGTGAAATGCTGCATGAAGGGCCCCCAGCATCACCGGGCGCCGGGAGATCGTCATCATGTCCATATATTCCTACTGTGGAACTCGGAACCACCAGCGGGAAGCAGAACGTGTTTTGGAAAAACCACTTAGCACTTCCCAGTTCTGGTGGGGTTGCCCTTCACCAGACAATTCGAGTAGGTTTATGCATCTATCACCTATGGCCACTTCCACTGGAAGCATCGGCCTCAGACTTATTCCTTTGGAGGTATCTAGTCTGACAGCGGTGAGAATGGGGTTTGTTGGGTCACTCCATACTGATCAGCTCCAACTTTGAACTTTGGTGTTCTCCAGCCTGGAGGAGGACGAGGGGATTTGATGGGCCACATCCCGTGGCGGAAGGAGCATAAAAATTCTAAAGTAAAAAAGAAATAGATCATCTACAGAAGACATTTATGAGCTAACTCCTTGGTACTACAAGTTGCTACTTGTTACGGCTTCACAGGAAGAACCCAGGGAGTTCGTTTTAAATGAAGATGACTTTACGGATGACGATACCAATGAACCTAGCAATGAAATAAGAGAATGTTTGCAAACCAAAAAAATCACAATAAAATAAAAAATATAACAAATATGTGTTAAGGTACGTTTATTGGTATTTACATTATTTTTTGGAAAATATTATGTAAACGTTCAAGATAAATTATAAACAACGCGAGTGATTAATGCAAGTGATTATGAACCTTCAACGTGCAACGGTCAGCTAATTTTATTATGTAAATGCTCAAGCTAACCATGAGTTTGACAGACTGTTTCTCATCCAATCCTGTGCAACCAGTTCGCTACAATGCACATGTGCGTAATGATCAGGGGGCTCTAACCTGCAACCTAAATCCCTAGCTAAAACTATGTCTTGCAGCAGACTCTGAACTTGGGGTTATCCACCTAAAGTTGTAAAGCCGAATCTACGATAAATTTGTCAAACTTCTGTGAAAGATAATTTCAAAGCAGAATCCGTCAAATAGTTAAAGTGCAGTGTAAACTCTGAGTGGATATAAGCTAAGCTAATCTGCCGTCAAAAACGTTCAAATACCTACTTAAATTAAACAGCAAAAGCTAACCATAAATAAAACACAACACAACTCTTAAACTTTATTATAAGCCGTGACCAAGACCTTTTGAAACAATTCCCAGTATATCTCAACCGCAAAGATATGCGCATTATCATAACCGAGTAAAGTGTAAGTTCATTAAGACTTTGGCCAATAGTTATTGTTTTTACCAAAGTGCCTTCTTCATCATCTCTTCTCACCTGACGCAGATCGATTCTTAAGCCGAGCTTCATAACCTGCACGTCAACCAAGGCGTGGCGTCTCGAAATACATTTCGCAAGTCGTTATAAACTAATTAATTAAACTATACCTTCAATTCAAGACATGTGAGTACCGTTATCGAGTAGCGCGCATTAAGTTTTTTTTTGTGACAATGTTATAAACACTAAATAATAAATGTAACGAAATCTACTTTACTTTCTACACATACATGTGCAGTGGCGTAGCCACGGGAAAGACATGTCAACCCATTAAAAGACGAAAACATTGCACGTCATTTTGTTTAAGTTTTATAGCTCAATTAAATATAATAATTATCCAGAATAATAATGAAATAACATATGGATTAACCCCTGTAACATAAGGTGTGCCCTCCGTGCGTGGTCGTTTTCACAGTAACTGGATCGATCACTGAGCTGAGATAACTGATCCCGAATCAAACCGACATTTTTAAATATTTTTGGGCGAAAATTGGGAGAGGCATCCCGTAAATGTCGGCGGGTGAGCCTCCGGTTCATTTACGAAAATAATTAATATCCCTCCCCCCTAAGAACTCTCTCTGGATACGCCACTGTACTAGTGATCTATCTAGCTCACCTAGGTGCAACCATATCAATTTGTGTTTATCTTTATAAACTTAGATATCAATACAATTTACGTAAATGTACTTAGCCTCTTGAATAAAATTTGTATTGTATTCCTATTATATGGTGATAGTCTCTTAATAACACTCGAAGCTATTTAGTATGAGTATTGAGAGTGGCAATTAAAACTTGCAAATGTCAAAAACAAAAATGAAATACAAGACACCCAGTAAGGTATAGGTATTAATGACAAAGCTTTCACCGGATGTATACATTAATTATTAAACCATCGTAGCTTATACTCAAATTATAAATTTATTCTCATATCTCTTCTCTGGCATTCGTTAGAAATAGATTTGGCATATTTTTGTAGTAACGTGCTGATAAGCGATTTAATTTTGTGTTCTAAAAATTAAAGCGTTTTTGGTCACAATGTGTAATATGGTTTATAATAAATAATATATCGAATACTTTAAGGAATTACTATGTTATGCATTGGTATTGCAAACAACGTTCTAATTGACCTAATTGGTGTTAACACTACTTGTTATATTGACAGAAAGTCTATTAAGTGTATTAACTAGGAGTCGATTATTTATTAGTTTTGTATAAGCAGTTAATATACACAACATTGATGTATTGCTAATATTGATGGCTTATATACAGGGCGTCTCTAAGGCCTGTACAAAACACAAGCACAAATTCCTGAGGATAAATATCAGGATCTAGTCCAATTCATTTTAGTTAAAAAGTTGATAGTTTCCGAGATACAGGATCTTAGAGTTATTATTTGTTCTAACTTTTTTGCAAATATTTGTCTTAATAATAGCATGATTTACCACAATTTGGTACTTAAGAGCCTCTAGGATGAGAAATTGAGACCAGAGTTTGCAAAAGGCGCCACCAGCAGCCCTCACCTACATTTAAAGCTTCATAACATTTTAGTTGATAGTTTTTATTCCTTGGCACTTTTTGTCCAAAAAAGGTATATCTAGTATGTGTCGCTTCGAGCAGCCGTTTCTGAGATTTTAAATGTTTTATTGCGTACTGTAACTCATCGTAGCCCCTCTTCACATTTTAACCAACAACAACAAAAATACATAATGACGAACTGACAATAGTAAGAATAAACCGGCCAAAAACAATAGGAATAACGCACACAAGTCAATAACAAACGAAAAAAGCAAATATTTTATTGCATAAAACTCATAATGACCTCCGTATTTATGTACACAAAGATTAATTCTGCTGAGAAAGTTAAACTGCACCATGGAAAGTTCCATCATACCTGAATTTAAACGTAAAATGTTTACTGAATTTGTATTTGTATTCGTGCCCACAATAATTATTCTTCTTCGGTGTCTATAGGTCTAGAGTATACCATATTTTTCAGAGTTCCCCATAAATAGGCATTAAAACCGGTGAGCGGGGTGCATATCATATATTTAAATATATGGTGCATATACAGTACCAGCACCTACGCTAGCTCCTCGCAGGCCCTCGTCATAGGACGACTATAATATAAATGTCCATCAGAAGAGCACTTCAAGAGTGGGAAGTTGAGCTTCCAATCATAAGATGAACAGAAATAATGCTAAAGCACCGCTTTGTAACAGCAGAAATACACGGAGCGTCAACAACCGTCAGCACAGTGAATGGGTGCTCTCAAGGAGGTATTCTCTCTCCCCTACTGTGGACACTAGTAGTGAACAAAATCCTAACCACTTTAAGTAGAGCTGGATTTATAGTTCTAGGCTACGCAGACGAGGGCAAACATGAAGGCGTAA
The DNA here is from genome assembly GCA_016904865.1 of Pissodes strobi. Taxonomy (NCBI): domain Eukaryota; kingdom Metazoa; phylum Arthropoda; class Insecta; order Coleoptera; family Curculionidae; genus Pissodes; species Pissodes strobi. Next base: position 11,340 of record JAEQML010068863.1, on the reverse strand, counting down.
TTTCAACCCGCATGCAAAATGCCCTAAACATCATCAATAATTGGAGTGAAGCGGAGAGACTTTCTTTCAATGATTAAAAATCCTGGGAAAACCATTCTGGTCTCCTTTCCAAAAAGAAGGAAGCTAGAAATGGAAGCGCCCATTCTACACGGAACACAGCCAACTCTTTCCACCGAGGTGAAAAATTTAGGGGTCACAATGGATCGTAAACTTACCTGGAACAAGCATCTAAAGAACACCATCTCTAAAGCCACAGCAGCAATCTGGACATGCCACAAACTAGTTGGCAAGACATGGGTCGTAAAACGAACATTGGTATATTGGATCCACCAAACAATAATAAAGCCTAAGGTCACCTATGCATCGCTGGTATGGTGACCAAAAACGCAGCGGGTCACCGCTCGGACCGAACTTAATAAAGTGCAAAGGCTAATATATTTGGGAATAACAGGGGCAATGTCAACGTGCCCTACCGCAGCCTTAGAGATAATGCTGAACATGCCTCCTCTTCATCTCAGTGTAAAGAGGGAGGCGATTATCAGTGCTCACAGGCTATACCAAATAGGCAAATTCAAGCCTGGTCACCTGCGCATCTTTGAAGAAATAAAACTGGAAATGCCAGCAAACCAAGTGACCAAATGACGGTTACGTTGGACCTAGATGTCCGATTCACAGTGATTAATGAAGACCGCCAATCATGGGAGAGTAAAAAACTACCTCAGGCCGACAACGCATCGCTGTGGTACACAGATGGTTCAAAACTAGCGAAAGGAGCAGAATTGGGCATTTCAGGTCCAAACTGTAAGGTTTCCAAACCGCTAGGCAAATATATGACCAACTTCCAAGCGGAAGTGCTTACCATAAATATATGTGCAGAAGATTGCCTCACAAACCGACCTCACAGAAAGCACATCTACATGTTCTCAGACAGCCAGGTGGCTCTAAAAGCTTTCAAATGCGTGTCAAAGCTAATCCGAGAATGTAAGCAAACCCTAAAATAATTAGCAACACGCAACCAGGTAACTTTAATGTGGGTTCCTGGCCATAGAAGCATAGAGAGCAACGACAAAGCAGACTGCCTTGCGAAAGAAGGAGCTGAAACACCATATTATGGTCCAGAGCCCTACTGTGGCCTTATGAAGAGCCACCGAAGAACTAAACAAATGGAAAAAAAACCAACTGTCATTCTACTGAAGAAAGAGAGAGAAGACTCCAGGTCTAAGATAGACGAAAAGGCTTATCACCATCTCTGCAAAAAGAGCAGAACAGCTCTTAGACATGGACAGAGCAGAGATTAGAACTGTCGCCGGACTGCTCACTGGACACTTCCCGGCAAAATACCACCAAAAGGTAGTAGGCAAAGCATAAGACGACCAATGCAGATTTTGCAATAATACAACTGAAACCGCAGAACATCTACTCCGTCTCATAACAATTAAATATTCGGGCTGGCGTGAAGTTGAATTTACTCAAGACGCTCTCCAGATTATCGAAAAATTTCTTGACATTGACCTCGTTAAAAGATGTAGCTCTTGACAGGCTAGTTTTTTCTGGCTTACGTAGACTTAAAATTTGTTTATGACGGCGTTGAAATGCTTTCAGCCAGTCTTCACTAGCCATCTGATTACCATCCTACTTCTCTGGATAGGCCAAATTTAGTTCTTTCACATATTTATAAGCCAGGATGGGAAGCCCTTTAGACCTTAAAAAATAGAACGTTTTTTATGCAGTGAATAGATAGATATTCTACCAGTTGAATATCCTGTTCAATACCGAATATCCTCCTGTTACCTATATCAGAGACAAGGAAGAGACGCGCAACTCAATGTTAATAAATCATCCGAGAGAGAGAGAAAGCTGCCAGGCCTTATTTGTCTGTATTCAGCGCAGCCATTCAAATTAACCACCTTTTCTTATTTTTTTTCTATATTCCTTCAAAATTTGGAGGTTTGATTATATAAATACTCCCATATAACTCAAAATGTCGTTTATTTGGTTTTTATATATATTTTTCTTACAAACAATACGAATCAATATCACTAAAAGAAATAGCATTATAAAACTGAATGGCCAAATAAAATATGAATCTTCCTTGCCATTTATTAAATTTAATATAAACATAGGTAGATATTTAATATCACTATTAGTTGTAAAGGTTTTCAATTATTGATTAAGTGGATTTGACAGAAATTTAATTAAATTGCACTAATGCTACTTTCTATTATTATTTCTGGGTAATCTTTCTTTCAGAAATGAAAGCAAAAACGATCGAAAGTGGCATAAGTTGACAAATGCAAATAATATAAGGACAAATACGTTGCAGATTCACACTTCAACACAATCCATTTCACTATAATCTCAAATTGTTTGTTAAAAAGCACAAATTTAATAATATACACTGTACCGTAATCACTAATAAACGTCAATAATTTACGTAAACAGCAAAACCAAACAAAGCGGCCATTACAAAAATGCCAAACCTGGCTCGTCATCTCGATTCTAGTGCAGCATTGTCAAATTGAAAGTTTTTGACTCATGGTATCTCTTTTGTTTCTTAATCAAGTGTGAGCAAAAAAAGAACATCAAAATTTATATACAAAAACTAGAGGCGACTTGGCAGCCACGAGGAAAGCGCCACCTACGTTCGCTTGCCTACATAAATGACAAGAAAATAAGTATAGGGAGTCACGTGAAACAAAAAGAGATAAAGGACAGTGGATAAATTTACGAGGCCAGTTACCAGTCTCTGCCTATACTAGGAGTTTAGGAGTATGTCTAAATTCTCGTTCGTTACTAAGCTCTTTAGCAGCCTGCATTTGACGGAATCGTATGATTCCTATGAAACGTTAACTATTATTACACTTCACGCATGGCCCTCCGCTCGCTCCGGGGCACAATCAAACAAAACTAACCCAATTCTAACCCAAATGAACTCAAATTTTAAAAAAGGTTAAACATAACCTTAAAAAGAAATAAAAACATCTGTCGGCACTGACGGGAATCGAACTCGCGCCGTCATATCACAAGATTCATAAGCACAGCCATCTACCCAATAGACCACCAGGCTCTGGAAGCAATTGACCAAAAAATAGAAGCCTTGCGTGCCAAACGCGTCGCAATATGGCAATGAATAATGAAATCCATTGCGGTGCACCCAGGCGCTTATACGGTTAAGTGCTGATTTTGAATCCGAAAATCTCAGAGAAACACTCCCGGGCTAAGACATATAACAGCTCGTTCCCTTTGTTCCGCAGATACACATCCTATCCCAGAGCAACCAACTGGGACCTCTATAGGGAGGAGCTAAGTTGGCGTCTAAGGGACATGCCGAGGAAGTACCGGCCCGCCGATGAGCTGGATTACGCCGCAAGGTGGATAGGATCATCGATGGCCGGGGCTTTCGCAAGCAGCTGCCCCCTGACTATGTGTCACTGGAGAACCTTAGGAAACAGCTGAGAAGGCTCTTTAATAGGGCTAGACACAGCGGGGTAGATACTGACTGGGACCTATATGAAGAGGCCCGGGGGCAGTACAAAAGAGAACTGAGAGGATCGCGAAGGAGTGCCTGGAGGGCCTACTGTGGAGGGGTATCCCAAGCCCTGGCCGCTGCTAGGCTCTGCAAGGTGCTGTCAACGGATCCACTCGTCAAATTGGGCAGTGTGCGTAAGCCAGGTGGATGCTATACGTCGTCACCGGCGGATACTCTGCACCAGTTACTGACCACACACTTCCCAGGCTCAACAGGTATGGACCGGGGAGATGAGAGCGGGGCCGGGTTCAGCATTAGAGCTGACTACGGCACTGCCAGAAAGATGGTCACATACAATAGGCTAAGGTGGGCGATCCAGACCTTAGCCCCGTTTAAGGCGACAGGTGAGGATGGGGTCTTCGCGGCGCTGCTGCAGCGTGACGGAGGACTCCTTAGCACGCCGCTGATGGACCTTTTCAGGGCCTCTATCGCACACGGAGATATCCCAGAGCACAGCAGAGTGGTGCCCATTCCCAAGGCGGGAAGGAACGACTACACCCATACCAAATCGTATCGACCTATTTGTCTCACCAGCTTCTTGATGAAGACACTAGAGAGGCTGGTGGACCGATGCCTTAGGGAGTGGGTGGAACAGCACGCATATCGAACAGGCAGATCGGTTGACTCTGCTCTTCACCACCTGGTATCCAGGCTGGAGGAGGGGCTGGGGGGCGGACGGCTATCGGTGTGCATGTTTGCGGATATTGAAGGAGGCTTCAATAACACAGCCTTGGGTTTGATCTGCCGATCGGTGGAGCGAACAGGGGTGGGTCCGGTCATAACGCGTTGGATCCGCTCCATGCTCACCGGGCGGAGGGTCGGGGCTAGGCTGGAAGATGAGGTGGTTGGGGTTAAGTCATCGCGAGGATGTCCTCAGGGGGGTGGTTTTGTCCCCCTCCTCCTGTGGTGTCTAGCGGTGGACGAGATCCTACGCATCCTGAGAGTAGAGCATGGGGTCTATATACAGGCCTATGCAGACGACGCGACGTTGTGATTATGGCGCAAGGTACTGAGGTGGGGATATTGCAGAGGCTTTTGGAGGAAGCACTGATAAGGTTCTCACAGTGGTGTAGGGATAACGAACTCAGAGCGAATCCCAACAAGGTAAAGATAGTCATCTTTACCAGGAAAAGAAAGCTGGAGGTCTCTCCCAACATCACGTTGCAAGGAACCCCTCTTGTGGCTAAGAAATGCGTCAAGTATCTGGGTGTCTGGTTGGACTCCAAACTGACCTTTCAGGAACACATTCGGCTCAAGATCGCGGCGGCGCTCAGTGCCCTGTGGGCTTGCCATAGGGCGCTGAGAGGAACCTGGGGACTTGGGCCGAAAACTATGTTATGAATCTACAGGACGATGATCGCTCCGATGCTCATGTACGGATCGGTTGTTTGGTGGCCAGGATCCATGAAAATGGCGTCCAGAGTAGTGTTGGACAAATTACAGCGACTTGCATGCCTCTGCATCACCGGGGCTATGAGGACGGCGCCCACGAGGGCCTTGGATGTGCTGGTGGGGTTGCCCCTGTTGGCAGACCGGGTGAGGCACGAGGCAGCCAGAGCGGCCATGAGATTCGCTGATGCGGGGATGTGGAGTGACAACGGCTCCTGCCAGGGCCATTGTGGTCTATGGCGGGGCTTGTTTAGGGACTCAACCATTCTGGGTAAGCCAGGTGACGCGATGGTTTCTAAAATAGGCTTTCTCGAGGGGCTGAACTTCCTCTTCCCTACAAAGGAGGATTGGACAGAGGGAAGGACGGAAACCTGGGATGGGCTAGTCTGGTTCACAGACGGGTTCAGAATGGAAAGTCTGTCAGGAGCTGGTGCGTACTGTGAGGCCCTGGGGCGGGAACTATCTGCCTCACTGGGCGAGCACACTACGGTTTTCCAAGCGGAAATTCTTGCGATCATGATGAGGGTCTGGGAGTCGTTAAGGCTCAATGTCGGTGGCGGGAGGATTTTCTTCTGCTCCGACAGCAAGGCCGCACGCATAGCGCTGAAGTCGGGCCCTCACGTGCTCTTTGTTGGTAAGGGAGTGTAGAAGCTAGCTGATTTACCTTGCAAAGCTTAAAAAGGTTACGCTGGTCTTGGTACCGGGACATTCGGGTGTACCGGGAAACGAGGTCGCTGATGCCTTAGCCAGAGAAGGCTCCGCACGCAGATACTTGGGGCCTGATCCCTGTGTGGGGATCGCCCACAGTGTTCGCGAAAGAGCTTTGGAGGCCTGGATGGAGGGTCGGGCGGAGGAGGTATGGCGGACGGCTCCAGGGATAAGATAGACCAGGCTCATGATACATGGGCCCGCGAAGAGTCTCGCCAGGGGGCTGCTTACCTATGAACGAGTGCAGGGCCCTGGTAGGATTCTACACAGGGCACTGTAGGCTTAGACGGCACCTGACCCTGCTGAAAATTACAAAGGAGGGAGAGTGTAGATGGTGCATGGAGGACGACGAGACCCCATACCATCTACTTACGGAATGCCCCGCTTTCGCGTGGGCAAGATTCAGAATCTTTGGCGTGACGTCGATCGAGCCAGATTCAGTGCGTCGTGTTAATCTGAAGGAGATGCGGGCTTTCTTAAGGAGGACCGGCATCCTGGAGGTTCTCTAATTCGGGCTGGGCGCATAACGGGCCCAATTGCTGGCATAAGTGCAAAGCCGGCTAGGGGCCACCCCTTCTGATACTGATACACATTCTCTTTTGTTTTCGTTTGTGTTGTCTCATTTGGCAAAAATAGCGAAATATTTTTCAGGTTATGAATGAGGCATGCCCCATTCATGACCTAAATTTGTAACCCAGTCATAGCTTGGTAACATGCAGGTGTAAACATGGGCACAAATAATATAACCTTTATGTTTATTGGTGCTTTTTGCGTGAAAAATGAAAAATATAAAATTTCTTATTTCCACAAACTTTTCCGTTGTAATCTCAACATTGAAACGCAATTCAAGAATGAAAATTATTAATTTTTAAACTTATCAGTTTTACTACAAGAAACATGTATGACAACTCACAATCCCTTACAGTTGACAGCAAAGAAATCAACTTAAAAACAAATGATATATTAACTACATGATTAAATTACAAGTTATGGTACCATGTGCACTGCAGTTATTAATACAATTGAGATCAATATAATTAAAATTAGATTACAAATGCAATCAAATATAATTGATTACTGAAAATTTAATTTACAAATGTTACTTGAAATACGGTTTATAAATAAGCATGTTATATGATGAAAATGAAATTAACTTTATTATTAAAGATTAACAAATTTAATTGGTCTGTACAGGCAATTAATTTTAGGTTACCACTCTGTACCTATTTGTCCTACTATCCTATGTCCATGCAACCGTATTGGGACCTTTACTAGAAACCTGCTGCTTCTGCCTATTTCCAAGTTTAGCTGACTTGAGCTGATGTAGGCCTTCAAAAGGTTTGCCTTAGCGTATGGTTCTCCCTCTACAGGTCTGGCACAGCGACGTGGATAATAGAGGCTTACGTCATCCAGCGGTATTTACATGTAAAGAAAAATAATAAACGCCTTAAACCAGTGTATACTGCTAATAAAAATTATACAGAAGAGGATCCTGTGGCCCTCAGTTTGATATACAAGGTTTTAACCAACAACTTGAAAATTTACTGGTTACAGCAAACATAATCAGAACTTAAATCACAATTTAGTTCAGCAAAAACTATAGATAACTATGATTAAATGACACTATGAATAATTACTCTTACTCAAGGTATTTCTTTTCTTTAATTAGAGATATGAAATTCAAAGGAAATGATGATTAAAATTAGAAATTTAAAAGAAAATTATGAAAAAATTATGAAACTTGTCCAACAGTGGGTCTCCGCAACTTCTAATAGAAAATCACTAGACTTTAATAAAAAAAAAAATAGGAAGAACGAGGTATAACCTCTCTTAAAACAAGTCTAATGACTCCAGATAAGTAATTTCTTTAATTAATCTGTAAATATGGCCCTTGACACATAAACAATAATTTGACGTAAATTACGTCTCAATTAATCAAAGTTAAAGAGAAGATAACTACTATCTCGCTTTGAGGTATGAACTTAGATAAACGATAAAAAAAATTAACCAAGTAAATTCACACATGCTTAACCTCTTTAATACGCAAATTAGTGCAGATACATTATGGATCAAACGTTGACACGATAAGCATTAATAATTATAGTTTAATGCTACAAATAAACTGAAAAAGTAATGAAATAAGTCTTAAAAGCAAAAAATTTACTATAACCAACAATATTACTAGGAAAAACCCAGAGAAATTCCACTACAAATTCAATTTACTACCTTTTACAGGATAAGATAAAATCTGCTCTGCGAATCTTCCCAACAATACCGTCAAATCTAAATGAAGATACCTAAAATAATATGTGTGACCGTTTAAAACGACGAAATAATTCCGTTCTCGATAAATCTGGATTAAACCATTATCAAATTACACGAATTTGACCAATAAGAAACGCAACTATTCACCAAAAAATCGGTATTGAACCTTAAGGTCACCACAAAAAATTTAGAATTGTTGAAATCGCAATTACTTGAAAATGCAATACCAAAGCCAAATATAACTAAGTGAATTGGAAACAATTTTTAATAACATATTTAAAGTATTATTGAAAATATGCGGGATGAATAAGATATTTTGAGATCAAAAATTATTATGACTCATCGTGCCGACGTTTTCACACAAGATGAAACGAACTTCATTTCAAAATGTGTACGTTCTCGGCAATTAAAACACGTGACAACCGTTGTAAGAAACCCGGCGTCAAACTAAGGAAACATTCAAGCACTGCCTATCAATATACTAAACATTGAAAACCATTGATAAATAGGTAGAATTAATGGAGCGGAATAGACTAATACTTGATAACATATATTTAACATATATTGCGTTACATTAATATGGCATTAAAATATTGCGGGGGATATTTGAAATAAGCCCTGTCCTATTCATAGTATATACCATTCATGACACCTCCCCTAAGTATAGTCTAAAAAAACTATAAAAATCTTGAAATTTTTCATATAACTTTTCATAACTAAGTCTAAAAATTCTTTTATATCTGACTCCAGAAAATCTTTCATAATCTTCAAACCTATTAAAAATAAAAAACACAATACTTGACTAAAATCAATCTACCTTTCTAAATTTTAAAAATATTCTCAATATTGCTTCCAGGTGGCAATGATCATGGCTGAGGCCGAAAGCGCTCTGCACTTATTTTATTACAACTTTTGCACATAATATAACCCGTTTTTTTGATTCTTAAATCAAAGAATGTGCACTTAACATATGTTTACCCTAACTTATAATTTTTGTTGGGGAGGCACTGCCTTCCTGTCACCCCTGACGAGCCGCCACTGGCCTATATTTTGAATCTGTCTATAGGATGTTACTACTGCAGCGCCGTCAGTTCCTCTTACTTTACTACGTAACGTCCAACGATAGATCGAAGTCTGGGTGGATACACTTCACGCATGGCCCTCTGCTCGCTTCGCTCTCTCCGGAACGCAACCAAACAAAACTAACCAAAACTAACCCAAATTTAAAAAAAAACAAACATAACCTGAAAAAAATAAAAATCATCTGTCCGCACTGACGGGAATCGAACCCGGGCGGTCGTATCACAAGCACATCTAATCACTAGACCACCAGGCTTGCTGAGGCAATTAACCGAAAATTGAAAACCTTTTGCTAAATGTGTGTCAAAAGCTGAGCATGCGCGATGCCTCGCTATGTCGCAATATTGCAGCCTCGCAATGTTGCATGCTCGCAATATTGCATTGCTCGCAATATTGCATGCTCGCAATATTGCAGTGGAAAATCGGTGTACAATATTCGCTTATCTCCCAACCATACAAAGTTTGAATTTCAAACCCGATAACACAACTTACTCACGACTTCTCCGCTTTACTTACTTACTTAATTGGTACTAAGTCTAACATATCTTTGGCAAAATGTGTAATTATTGAAAATTTAATTGGTGTGCTATAATAGTGATTTTGTGTGACTCACTATGAATAATGCATCTAAAAGAGTTGTCATTTATATTCAAATACCTTCCAGAAATTACTGTAACGGCTTTACAAATAATATTCTAATTGACTCTTAATCATATTAAGTGTATTAACTGGAGTCGACTATTTATTATAATTTCATTGTATGAACAAGTCGAAAATTATCGTGTATGGTTATTCTTCAACCATGACGTGGATTTTTAGAATAAAAATATTAAGCTATTTCTTTGCAGTTGCACAGTTTTGGGGAATTTTACCGCACGATAACTATTGGAAAAACGACAAAGTATCATTGTTATTGTTTGCAAAATCCATAGCTGTATTGGTAATGTTCGTAGTATTACACATATATTCAATATATTACCGCTTTTTAAATATTCATATTAACATAAACAGTGTACACGCTTACGTAGACATATTGAGAATAGTTACAAGTTTATTGTCGACGCTCATCTATTTCCAGCACATCGTTTTCAAAAATAAAAGATGGATAAAGCTCTTACATCTTGTAGACTACATAAATGCGAAATGTTTCTCAAGTGAAACGAAAACCGCTCTAATTCCTATAATATATATTGGATTATGCCATTTAATCACGGTTACCTTCTGGACAATGAGATTAAATGATTTTCATCAGTCTATTGGTTATCAAATTATTGTGAAGATTCCAATTTTAAGCTTTTATTACGATAGTCTTAGCGTAGTTGTCATATCAATGTTCGTGCTAGCCATTACGGAGAATCTGAAAACAATGCAAGAAATTTTGAAGAAACTGCACAAGTACCAATTATTGTCGATTACTCGAATTAAAAGTGCGAAACGGTTGTATATGTCTACAATGGAAATTACGCTATTAATAAACGACTTCTTCGGTGCGAAGATACTGTTGCATTTTGCAAATACTGCTGCTAGACTTCTTTGGGTTTTAATTTCTTTTATACAGCTTTGGAATCCTGAAAAATTTGATAATTTATTGGACATTGATTTGAAGCAATTTATGGTAATTGCATTTATTGGTATTATGGGAATGGTATGTATTGCAGCTAGCATGTAAACAATTTACCGCAAACTGAAATAAAAAGCGCAAATCAGTTTTTGCTAATGATACATTATATTGTGTGAACTACTAAAAATATTTAAACCACTAATTAATTATCACCCTGTTGGGAAGTTAAACTTGGAAAATGTTATGTAAATATTCAACATAAATTATAAACAACGCAGGCAATTATGGACTTTAAAGCTACATACAATATGGTTAGCAGATTTTATGATATAAATAGTCAAGCGGACCATCAGTCCGATAGGCTTTTGTCTCTCACCTAGTCCGCTATCACCTACTGCAGTCCACAGGAACGTGGTAGGGGTTCTAATCATAACCTAATCTTCAGACCCAACTCGGGAAATGCAATTCACAGGAGCGTACTTCTTGGGGAATACCCGCCTAAAGAGTACTAAAGTGGAATCCACGATAGACCTGTCAAGTGATTTTTAAAGTTAAACACTTTAGTGCCTTAAAGTGCTGAGTGAAATTAAGACGAAAAAGAACCCTAAATAAATATCTAAGGAAATAACCAAACTCAACCATAAATTAAAACACAACGCCCCTCTTAAAGAATTTTATTATAATGCAGGGACTAAGGCCTATAAACAGTTCAAACCATATGCCAACCGAAACACATGCGTGTTTTAGTAATCGGATAAAGCGGTAAACTCATTAATTCTTTGACCAATAGAAGTTATTATTTTTTTAC
>JAEQML010068862.1:0-17942 GCA_016904865.1 Pissodes strobi | reverse complement strand
AAGAACTGCACACAGGAGGAAGAGACTTCCTTGACAGACGATGAACAACAAGACTCTATAGGTAGCTCGACTAGTTAGGCGTAGCCAAGGAGGGAAAACTTTTCGTTAGCGGTACCCGTCGATAGCAATACCCCTCGATAGCACCCGTCGATAGCACCCTGTGAAACATCAACATATTCAAGGTTCCATATGTAACTGAAAGAGCATTATAACTCGGTAAAATCAACCATCAAGGAAAAGACAAATCAGAATCAGAAAAACACTAATTTACCTGTGTAGGGGTTAGCTGGTTGCCTATCGCTAGATAGCCTTACAGTTGAACGAGAAGGCCTCTGTGCGAGATTAAAAAGGGAATTAAAAATCCGCCCACGTGCGTCATAAAATATTAAGATGATGGCGTTCACAGAAAAAAAGATGCAAAAAACCAGGACCACTCACCTGACTAAAGCGGCATTCAGATCCCACAAAGGGAAGCTTCAGACACCAAACACTTAACTAAAGATGAGGCACAGATATGGATTGAAACTATAAAAACAGCCCGGTTGGAGAATCCCACAAAAGGTAAAATTAAAATTAATTCCAACCGACACCCAAAACTGCTGACTCAAAGGCAGGTTGACATAAAGTGGCGCCAGTAAATCGGAAACTCAAGGAGGAAGCTTACGAGAATCCCCACTTCGAAAATCTCGGTCTATCAATGATTACATGGCTTGACAAGTCACATGTTCCTCTTAATAATTTATCCAAGGAATTTAGACAATAGAAACCTGGGATTTCGATGCATCGGCATCTACCATGAAAAACTACTCGGGGTAGCCAAAAGGGCATTGTCGTTCAACCACTCCATTTAATAAAAATTTCCAAATTAACCCGACCGTAATCACGTAATTGCGCGCGATGTTAAACTCGACACCCAGTCCACAAGCAGTACGCGTAGAAACCATCATTTGCGCGCGAAGCCGGAGATTCTCGACAATGACGCTATACGGAACCGGATACGCCACAAACCACCAGGCTAAACCTTAGGGTCCTTATGCGCCAAATTCAACCCATCCAAAATTGATGTCTGTTTAGCGACGCGAATTTTATACTTAGTTGCTCCGACCAGGGCATCGTCGGAACGATGCGGAAACTGCACGAAACCTACGAGGGTGTTACGCTAACAAATATAATTGCGCTTGAAACTCTAGGGACGGAGTCGGCGGCGAGTTTAAACGCCCTTTTTGCTTCGATATACGATAGCCAAATCGGCCTGTGATAACCGAAACTAACGAACACAGTTAAATATTACTACTGTAAACGATTTGTATTAAACTTACCGCAAATTTCACAGCCAAATGGTCTTTCACCTGAATGAATCCTGGCATGGTTTTGCAATGTGGAGTGCTCTTTAAATGTCCGGCCACATTCACTACACGCGTATGGTTTCTCTGAGGAATGATACATCATATGTTTATGATAAGACTGTTGGAACGTAAAGGACTTGTTACAAATCGTACAGGAATATGGCATTTCACCTGAAAAGAAGTTAAGTGTGTAACTAGTGCAAAAATAATATGTATATATGAAAACTCACGGTGGATAGTACACTTCACGTTTCTGGTGAACAAGTCAAAGGACAAGCTCTATATTGATAAATTATATCTACTAGAAAGCAGTAGATAACTATGATTTTTATAATTCCCATTAACTTCTTAACTAAACTTTTTGCTAGAGGAATTATTATGAATTGATCTAGCGATCTTGAATGTCCTTATTCTTGACCAAAATGTTTTCTTTGCTAGTTTGCTCAAGCACAAGGGCGTACATTTCCTGCAACTCACGTTCTCAATGCAACAGCATAATGAAAAAAAGGGAGCTTCTTTATCATGTGTGTTTCATGTTGTCAAAGAACGACCCATGGAACTTTCTCGTTGCAACGTTTTGAGTATGTGCTGAGATTGAGGAAATATTGTGATGATAGAGATGTTGTTTATTTTCTACCCAACTCTAACCTGGACGGCTAAAATACTCGTGAGCTACAAGGAACTATCCAGCGTAAAGCAAATAATGTTTTTTTTTTTGGGAACTTAATTCTGCCTGAGATGTTTATGGCGGTATAAAGAAGTATAAGAACATTAAATTGCAATCGAGTTCGACATAATTGGAGCAGAAATGTATGGTACATGTGGCTCATCTTGTTAACAGTACATATATTGAAATATATACATATATTCGAATCTTATGATTTATCAGTTGCAAGTGTAATACTACAAAGCTATCAGAAAGGTGTGTAATTGTTTAGTTTCTAGTAGATTCAGATTATGATTATCACCTTAAACAGCTTGAAAATTTACAAAATAAGTTTTCAAATTTCTTCTGTACAAGCATACATGTCCTTACTGAAATATTCCATATAATATCAGAACCAAGTTGGCTTGTATAACTCCGAAGATAGATGATATATTATCTACAATTTGGAATAATGTATAGTGTTGTAATGTACTTGTCAGAAAAATAAATAAATATAAAACAAATAAATGATTATAAGATTTTTCGAAAATGTATTTAAGTCAAACGTTATCTAAAATTTAGAGCAGAAAAAGCAGGTTAGGTGAAGGGCCTATGGAAAGACTTTTACATAAATGCAAAAAATCGCCTTATTAATACGATAATAAGGCATGGACAATTATCTGCTGACATTTAAGTTTTCACATTAGTGATATTTTTTAGTCTAAAGGGAAGGATCAATTTTGCGAAGAAATAAAACAAACGAACAGATCGTCTACAGAAGTTTTGGCTTCTAGTTGGAAACACTCTCCGGAGACTTTAAATACAAAGATCTTGGTAGTGATTTGGATTATTTTTTGTAGATTTCAGCTTTAAATGTAGTTTAAATAAGCATTTGCCAGATATTGCTTGAAATTATTTAACTGTAAGCAGTTCCGTCTAGATTAACCTACCAGTATGCAATCTTTTGTGTTTTTTCAAAAAATATTTTGTTGTAAACATCTTCGCGCATACGTCGCAACTCCACTGCTTGCAGTCTTGTGGTTTTATTGTACCTTAAATAAAAACATAGCATTAAATATTTTTAAGGTGTTAAGCAAATAGTTATATATCAATAAAGCTATACAATTACAATGTCTATTTGTAAATGACTATTAAATAGGTTTGTAACACGAACATTTTCTTTTAACTTACTCCTATTCGAAATATCTGTTTCCAATGTGTTTCTTTTCTGATCGCTTGCAAGTTGTTTTTCATTATTATTAAGCAGATTTAGAGGTAAATCTCTATGGTTAATAAATCCGTAATGGGCGACCTAAAAGAATGTAAAGCGTCATGAATATTGCTATCGGTTTTGAGTTGAGTTAAAACGTTCGATTTCAGCCCATTGGGCGTATATTGAAATAATTTTTGCGACTATCATCGACTTTTAACTAGACAGGGGTTATTTGAAACATTCCTTGTCAGATGAGGAACGAACATTAACTATACGATAAGAAGGTTCACTCAACCGCGGCAGCTTTGATGTGTGTGTTCAGCGAGCGCTACAAAGGAATCGTAGTGTTTTGCTTCGTTGCTTGGCAACATAGATAAATATTAAGGGGGAATAGAATGGACTCTCCTGTACTTATAGTTGTTGCCACAAAATTGAGCGTCGTTCGCGCCATCTGTTGCCTTGTGATTAGCCAAAGATATTTGTAATATACGGCTTCCATATGATGTTATGAACAATACAAACGATCCCTTTACTACTAGATGTCGCCCTCCTAGGGGGGCAAGGAAAAACGCGGGCTTTTCAAAAAAAGTGTTTTATTAAATGTTTAGGAGCTACAAGAAAAGTTTCAATACAAAAGTTAAAAAGTTTTTACCGTACTATCTCTCAGATGTATAAAAAAAAATGCGCACCACAAAGTGGAGAAAAACATCTAATTTTTTTACCTGCTTTGATTTTGCGATGCGCGTTTATTTTTTCTGTCTTCCAATCAAGATTAGCCTGTACTGCAGGATCCCGACGACGAGTGAAACCGTCGTTTCGTACAGGAATGTTGATTGGAGGGTGTTCCGGGAGCGGCTTAATGAGATAACTGTCGTCCCGGAGCAAATAGCCACTGTTCAGGAACTGGAAAACGAGGTAGAAATTCTTACTTCAAATATCCAGCGCATCCGTGATGCTATGTGTACTAGGGTCACTCGGCACCCTAGCACTGAATCCCTTCCCGAACATATCCTTGATCTTATAACCTTTCGCAATCGCTTTCGACGACGATGGCAAAGGAACCGGACACAAATGGGATCCGCTCGCATTAACGCGCTAACGGAGGAAATAAGGATAAAAATCCGGGAACATCGAAATCAAACGTGGCTCAATTATATTAACTCTATAAGCAGGGATGACAACTCACTCTGGAAGTTGGCTAAGAAAGTCCGCGGAGGCATGACGCGCACTCCTGAGATAAGGCATCGTGGTCTAGACATCGCTGATGATCTAGGAAAAGCTGAAGCCTTCGCGGATTACTTAGAGGGCGTATATAGTGCGGCGCCAGACACCCTGCCTGAGCACGAACTCTGTACGCAGACTGCAAATACATTTCGGCAGTATAAATATCCCATTCCTCCGTTAGTACTTAATAAGCTGAGAATCACTCCGGCGGACATTCGCAAAGCCCTTTGCCGTCTTCCGAGAAATAAAGCTCCCGGCCCGGATACTATTCCGAATACAATCCTAAAAAATTTACCTAGAAAAACCATTATCCAATTCATGCATATAGTTAACGCGGTTATTCGGCTGCAACATTTCCCTCAAACCTGGAAAACAGCGTGCATAATACACTTCCCAAAACCGGGTAAAGACCCGAAACTGCCGGCATCATATAGGCCGATCTCCCTATTAAACACCCTCGGCAAGTTAGCTGAAAGGCTAATCCTGCCCAAAATAAATTGTGAAGTTAAAAAACTGCACATACTGCCTAATGAACAATTTGGCTTTCGCGGGCGGCATGGCACCGTCATGCTGGCCGCGAAGTTGGCCACCGACATACATGAGGGGTTTAATAACAGGCAATCTACTGCCATGCTACTCTTAGACATTGAGAAAGCGTTCGACAGGGTATGGCACGATGGGTTGCTGTACAAGTTGCTGGCAAATTACAGCATGCCGCTACACTTGACAGCACTCATCGCGTCATATCTTGCCGGACGCACTTTCACGACAAAAATTGGCAGCAAACTCTCGGCCAGTAAAAGACTACAGGCGGGGGTGCCACAGGGAACCGTATTATCGCCGCTATTATTCAATCTTTATATAGCAGATATCCCGTCAAGTCCCAATACCCACAAAGCACTCTTTGCTGATGATACAGCAATCTACTCCCTACATCCTCAAGCAGAGGTGGCTAAGTCAAATCTCTCAGAGCACATGAAGATCCTCATCCCCTACTACGAGAGGTGGAAGATAACATTAAACGCTTCTAAAACAGAGTTAATCCTTATTTCGCGCAAGCGCAAGGATGTCAATATCACCCCTCTCATGTTGGGTAATACGGCCATTATACCAAAGCCTAAAGTTAAATACCTCGGTATTATTCTGGATAACAAGTTAAACTTTAGTAAACAGGTCGAGGCCATTATCGCAAAAAACGCAATAATAAAAAAGGGGTTAAACACACTGATAACGGCCAGATCCTATCTGAGCCCTGCTAACAAGCTAACCATATATAGAGCCATCATCCGGCCAGCTCTCCTATATGGCGCCCCAATCTGGTGTTCCGTGGCTAGAACACATAAAAACAAACTCCAGGTAATTCAAAACAATTACTTGAGGGCGGCATTCTCCCTCACTTTGAGAGACAGGATCAGAATCGAGGACTTGCATGCGTGGGCAAAGATGGAGTACATCGACGAGTACATCGATAGCCTCGCATGCAAGTTCTACGAGAAACAGATAACTGGTTCACCCCTTACGTCAAACATCGCTAATGTAAGGTACGATCCTGAAAATCCCACCACCTATCTAACATTATATAGAGAAACAACTTTATTCTATAAACAGCTTATGCCTCCTTAATCTCTACATATTAGAACTTTACCAAATCTAACTATTTTTCAAAAACAGGATCGATAACACTTCGAAAATCAATAAAAATTGACATAAAAATCATTTTCATGTATCAGGAGCGCAGCAACATACCACTTTTCTGGTAAGTGTATTACCTGCTGCTGGCCCAACCAATCAAACCGTGTTCGGACACGGGGGCGGGGCCTGTTAAGGGAGCTGGCCGATGTATAAAAGCGCACATAACAACGTCGCGATTCATATCACATTCTTTGTGATTCATATGACCACAAACCACCGAAGCATCCATGTCTCCGCAGCCGACACCGGGAGATTCGTCCTACATGACTTGATGCTGTGCAAATTACTTGAACAGACTTACTATATTAAGTCTAATACTTTGTATAGTGCATCGTCGTTTTAATATTAATGTTGTACATAGTGTAAATAATTTTAGCATTCTGACGCCCTGTTCCTATAGGGGACACTTTAAGCAGGGTTTTTCCGAAAATTTTCCCTGCATACAACACTTGCACCAACAAATATTGCAGAATGTACAACTAAATAGTTAGCTTATGCAAACCACTATGATATAGAACTTTGAAGGGGTATTCCCATGTAAAGTGTGGCAAAAACAGCAGTACTGCAAACCTAGTTTTTTTTAAGTAGCTAGACAACAACCCCTTAAGGGTGCCACCATCTGCTGGCCATCGGCGATGACTGAACATCGCTAGGCACAACAGCAGATGTTAGAACTTAGGCATGCTTATGCTAGGAATGCAATTCAAATTATGTAATTCTAATCAATAAATCTTATCGTATCGTATTTTTTCTGATACATCTGAGAGATAAAAAGTAAAAAACTCTTTAACTTTTGTATTTAAACTTCCTAGCTCCTGAAATAAAGCCTCCAGGGAAGGTGCAAAATAGAAAAAATAACTCTGTACCCACTTCACATTTCTTAAACTATCGATAAACATTTACAAGAAACCAAGAGTTGTTAAATAAGTAGATTTGATATACTCATATCAAATATACCTATGTAGGTATATTAACTTTAATATACCTATTTTCGTATTTAAATAAGGTTTACTTGTGTAGGTTTAAGAAAACAGTTAAAAAGAACCACCAAGAAATGATGAAGCACAAAAATAGGTTTGAAATTATACATTATTACAGAAGTTAAATAAAAAATTGTAAACTATTTTTGTTAACAATATAGGGAAACGCCACAACATGGAATAAAAGAAACACTTTTATATAAAATAATTCTATTTATGTATTACAAATACAAATACAAAATATTTATTAGTGCCATAACAGAAGTTTTACACAAGTCAAAAAATGTACAGAAATAGTAATTACGTGATATCACTACAATTGTTGTATAATTATTCATGAATGCTATAAAAACGTCTTGAAATAAGATACTCTGTGATTCTTATTTGGAAGGTATAATAGGTAAGGACCTTATGTGGAAGGACAATTTATTATAAAACAGTGATCGATAGAAAGATATCCCTGTTTGCATATGATTTATTCGATGAAAATCAGTATAAATATTGTTATTATTCCTAGTTAGATGGGAATGAACATCTTCAAAAGTTTCATAATCTCCAAGATTTGCATCTACATGCAATAAACAGCAAAAATATATAGGCAAGGAACTGTTAAGATATTTAGTCTGAAAAAACACATTCTACAATCAGATGTATAGTGCAGATTTTGAAGGATTCTTATGGCCCTTCTTTGAAGGGAAAAAACACGGCTCCCTTCAGTGGCATGCCCCCAGATTAAGATACCATAAGATATCCTAGAATGGACACACGCAAAATACACTGATCGACCCCTGGAGAAACATTTACAGTTAAACTTGAAAGTGCAAAAACTACAGTAGCAATTTTAGCTCACATGCACTCTATGTAGGCACTATATAAAAGCTTTGAATCTAATTTCAGCCCCAAAAACGTTACTGGCTCATTAGGACAATGCAAATATATATTTCGAGTCGAGATGCAGAGTTTTGTTACATTCATAGTTAAGTGATTTGCCGTAAATCAATTTGCAACATCCGACTGAGTTTTCGTTAGCGCTACTTGTGAGTTGTCCACAACTAAATTTCTTTTAACAACAGTTGAATCATCTGTAAAAATAATAAAATCAGCACTGGGATCACTGTACTCTAGGTCATTAATATAGACCAGAAAGAGCAGCTCTCCCAGCACTCATCCTTTAAGGACACCATATGGCATAACGAATCTAGATTGAAGGCCATTTATATCAACTACTTGAGATCTACCCATAAGAAAAGATTTTATCAGTTTTATCAAAGTGAAAAATTATAAAGTTTTAACTTCATTGCAAGAGTGGCGAAAGACACACAATCGAACATCTTGCTCAGATCACAGAATGTGGCAGCTGTATATTCTTCCCTCTTAAGATCCTCATTAACCAGTTCAATTAACTAGTTAACAGCCATGGTTGTTGATTTTGCATTTCTGAAACCAAACTGTTACTACTAAAAAGATTATGTGATTCAAAATAGTTGGTAACTCTAAATTTTAATTGAAAAAAAGGAACAATTGATATTGGCTAGTAATTTGTTAGGTCCTTCTGTGAGTCCTTTTTATAAATAGGTACTGCTCTAGAAATCTTTAGTGCAATGGGAAAAACTGAATTTTGTAAACAAAAATTTAAAATTTTGACTTAAGGATAAACAATGATGTTTACATAGGCATATATTAGTTATATGTCTATGGATATTTACAATGTGTTTAACCAATTAAACATTTATTCCATAATAATCCCTACTATTGTTATTTTTAAGATTTGATCATGTCATGCGATTCAATAATTGAAGACCATAAGTAAGAATCAGGCTAAGTGCCAAAATAATCAAAGGGAGTTAT
The DNA here is from genome assembly GCA_016904865.1 of Pissodes strobi. Taxonomy (NCBI): domain Eukaryota; kingdom Metazoa; phylum Arthropoda; class Insecta; order Coleoptera; family Curculionidae; genus Pissodes; species Pissodes strobi. The sequence goes on along the minus strand of JAEQML010068862.1, from coordinate 8,993 downwards.
TAAGTAGAAACATTTTAATCGCAACATTTACAAACATTTGAAAGTAACATTAAATTTAAAGATATAAACGATTACGCCCACACATCCTATACAAGAAAAAAAACTTATTTAATTCTAATAAACACTGAAACAAAACATTTTACATTCAAATTTGTGAAAAGCGCTAAGTGCCATACATTTTTACAAAGAGCTAAGTGTCATTTAAGGAATATTAATATAAAAATCTTTGTGCTTTTGATCGTTTAAAAAGGTATCATGGCCCTTAGATTTTGGTTTTGTCCGGAGAAACACTGAGGTTTCCCGATTAATCCCGATAACGAATAAAAACAAAATCATAAACATGGCACTTAGCATGTTTCTAATTTAACAGTGGCGGTACATAGTAGATAAACCAAATTTACGCGTCAACCGTAACGACGGTATTCGTCTTGGCACATAGCGTATTTGATACGTTATATAGTCTGAGTCGAGTTGTCAGCGCGAGAGCCTGACTATACGTTAAAATCAGCGAAAAGTGTCAAGCACGCCAAGTGAGTGGCTTGAAAAGTGATAGAGAGTAAAGTGATCAAAAATAAGGACGACGAATGTCAATCTCAAGTTGAGGTCGGTAGCCTAGAAAGGCGTAAGCGAAAGTTATATCGCGAAATGTCGTTCGATAGCAAAAGACGTACTGGTAGCTGCAGTCACAAAGAATCCCCCTTTAGAGTAAGAAGCTCTGTATAAATCAGTGGTTATGAATTTCAGCGCCTCTGATGATTGGTCGCAGAACTAAATAAGGAGTTTTCGCAATTCAATAACGTTATATTTTACCGTTACTGTAAAGGGTTATTTACGCTATAGGACACAGGATTATTATAGCTATATCATTAGTTTTTTTTTATTGGGATGAATAGGAGCCCACTTTACTAATCTCATCATGGGAACACATCTTAAAATTGTTTTACGATATATAGAGTGGTTCAAAAAGCTTACAGCACATCAAAGGTGTAAATAGGCCATTTTTCAACTGTAAATATTTCGAAAACAATTGAAGATATGGCACAAGATATACTAAATTTGTTGGAATTTTGTGAAGATTCCAAATATTGAAAAATATACAGGGTGATCCTTAAGAAAACAGGGTGATCCTTAAGAAAACTGTCGTTTGGTCTGCCACAATTTTTTGAACCACTCTATATATCGAAAGATGATTTTAAAATGTGTTCCCAATATGAGATTAGTAAAGTGGGCTCCTATACATCCCATTAAAAAAAACAAATGATATAGCTATAATAATCCTGTGTCAAATTGTCAAGAAATACTAATTTTGGTCAACTGACAGTACTTCAATTTTATATTAGTGGATAGTTTTAGAAAAGTTAAGTCGGAAAATCGAAAACCGGTTTTTAAAACCTTAAACCGTTTAGATTATACAGCACGTCAAAGGCGCAAATTGAATACATGAAGATGTATCAATTTTTATAGAATTTTTTTTTAAATGGAAATTTTAAATATTAAAAAACGTACAGGGCATTCCACTTAACACAACTCAACTTTGATACGATTCTTGTTGCTGAGACCCCTGTATATTGTAAAAAATAATTTAGAATGCATCTCCAATCCATCCCATTTTTTTAAAACTCACATGATATATGCGTAATCGCCTAATAGTTCGTGTCATATGTATGAATAACCCTGTATATTAAAATAACTAACTATATAAATAACTTAAATAGTTATTTAAAATAACTGGTAAATATATTACTTTTCTCGAGCAAATACTGTTACTTTAATATTTAATCAATTTGTTTTATATTAAAATGTGGAAATTGTTTAATTGTAGACACTTATATGCTAGAGAAAAATAATATTCAAAAAAACTATCACTTTTGTTAAAGTCTATATTGTTTTTTGTAAATAATAAACGCCAATATTTTCTGTTTAATATTATTTGCTTTCAATTATCCAATGTTTTAAATTTTTTTATAGTGCATATAAACATAATAGTACGTCGGTGATTTTTACAAACTAATTTTCGAAATATAAGAAACATTTTAAAAAGGTCAGCTTTGCATCGTTGAAATTTTGGTGACGGTATATCTGAAAAAAAATATATTATTTATTAAAAAACAATAACTAATAGTAAAAACAATCAGTATAGCGCAAATTAAAATTGTATAATGACACTATTAACGAACATTATATTTCCCATAGCATACACAGAGAGGAGGAAAAAAAAACTTAAAAGGAGAGATGATAGCCTGTCAATCGATTTTGTATGCGCATGTCCATGCACAAAGGGTATAATTGTCAAAATCAAAACACCATCAGCCGATTTCAGGTGATCAGATGTCATTGTCATTGGCTTAAAATACTTTTAAGCCTATACAGGGTGGTTTTGAAAATTTGGTGGCATTGAATGGTCAGTGGGGAACAGACAATTAAAAAATTTTCAAAAATCTGACACTTCCAGTTATACCAGAAGTGGATGTCAGCTTGGTTCATTTATATTATTATATTATTACTATTTTTTAAATCTACGTAAAATTAAAAAAAAAATTGAAGTACCGTATGCTATATTTTGGTTCAACTGTTTTCGACATACAAATAGTGAACAATGGCCTTTTTCTTGACTTTCGTAGGTAATACAGCCAAATTTATTTAACACAGAGGGAAACGGTTTTCACTTTCCTATCTCAACTCTAAGTCAAGAAAGAGGCTATTTTCAAGTGTTTTTTTCCGAATCAGTTGAACCAATAAAAAGCATATAAATTATATGCTAATACATCAAATTTCTTGTAACTACGTAAAATTTAATATTATATAGGGTCTCTCTTTTAAAGCAACCAAGTTGACATCCACTTCTGGTCGAGTACTAAATTGTTTAAAATATTTTAGTTGTATGTTCCCCACCGACCAAATTTTAAAAATTCTACAAACTATAGTATTTCCTATATCGATTGAAGTCATTCCTGGGGAGCCACCCTGTAAATCTTACAAAAACCTGTATTCCTAGGGGAAGAAGTTTTTATCGAGTTAGCCTTGTTATACTAAAAAAACTAAAATATATTATTTTTTTATTCAGTTTGTCTTGATGTAATAAAAAATTTAGAATATCAAAATAGTTTGAATAAGTACCTATAAAAATTTTGCTTCATATACTTAAGTGAAATGGGACTTGCAATCAAAACTGATCAATATGTAGGTATATATAGTATAACCTCTCCTAGTTTTGTCTATTGAATAATATGTGTTCCTTTTTTACATTTATAATGATTTATTTAGCTGCTAGGTTTTTATTACAGCTTTGTCAATGAGACTTTTATGTACTTCTGACAATAAAGCATATTTGAGTTTGAGTTTAACCGAACTGATTTAAATACTTTAAATGTAAAGAAACGTAGGGATAATAACGATATCTATATATACTTTCCTAGTCATTATCATTATTAATATAATAAATCTTTGAAGAATATACATACCCTCCTTGATATACTCCATAGTAACGTCCAGGATTTGTATAGTTTCTGCTTCAGTTCTTGGTTTCAGGAAATGTTGTGGTTCACACAGTTGGACGTCATCTGTAAAACAATGTATTGTCAAATTTACTTCTAAAGAACTGAAAAGTGGCATTAGAAATTAATACCCCTAAGCTAAGCAGCCAGCCCTGAACTAATTGTTATGAAGTAAAATAGTTATATGTACAGTGGCTTTATACAAGACAGTGGTGATAATAAAGCCTAAGCCCAACCCATCCACCCTTAATCATCAAAATTAAATTACTCTTTCTCTGTACTACATAACGAATAATTACTTGATTTTTTTATATTATGACAGTCTGAGATACTATCAAAGAGTACAATATTTTTTTAAACTGATATTTTGTCGGGACACACTTTCAACAATGACCGCGCATTGCCGCCACGGTCCCTATAAAGCAATATTTCATTACTATAAAGGAACTGTAGTTTTATGTAAAAATTAGTTCTGCTTACCTTTTAAAGAATATCCTGGAAGAAGGAGAGAAGGTATAGTACCACGTTTTAAGCCTCGTTTGCTTCCTTCAGGCTCAAATTCTTGAGGCAACAAATGCAGATAACAAACCCTACGGTTTTCATATAGGTACTTTAGTGTATGGTAACTTTGTTAACTCGGGGTTTTTTATTACATCTAGCCACTGCCCAGCCAAAAACATTTCCTTTTTGTTGGGAAAGCGGTACATGGATCCACTTGCTGTTTTGCACCCTGGTACACAACATTTTTTGCCGTATCTCTTTAACTTCACCCGCACAAAACATGCTGTAGCTGTAGCAAATAAGTCGGGAAATAAGTTTAATAACGCAATCCAATTTCAAATATCACAAGAATATCGCACCAGAGAGAAATTAATAACTAAACTAAAGTCTCTGTATCGCACAAACAAAAGTCACAAAACAAAATGTCGCACACGAAGACAGACACAGTGTTGCCGCTGGCATGAAATGAAATTATGTGATGGCTAAGCCAAAATTATCAGATTTTGATGTAAATTATGTTAAAACCTCAAGATGGCGGGACCAGCAAAATATATCTTCTGATTGGCCATGAGGTTCGTTTTTTTGAAACCATCCGCCGAGTCCTCCCGCCTAACGAGTCCTGGGCTTGCGCGCGTATCACAATGTTTACATCTATTTTTTTTTCACTTCACGCCTCACGCAAAAAAACAGGTCTTGCCGCTGGATTCGAACACGGGCCGCCGTGTCACAAACGCAGCATCTAACCACTGCACCACGAGACCCACTGGAAGCATTTCCTTGGACCATAAAGACATCTATTTGTCAGAAATGTATTTATGATGCGCGCGCAAGCCCAATACTCGTCAGGCCGGAGGACTTGGGCGGATACTTCCAAAAAAAAAGGTTTGCGATTCGCCGTTTATTACAAGTTTTAAATTTTATCCCCTTTTACACCATGAACAAATAGATGGAGCCGAAAACAAGGCGATCTTACAGTGGCTCTGGTGATCTTACAGTGGCCTTAAAGGCACTATAGCCTGTAGCAATACCTCCTAAGGTATTGACTGTACGCGATCTTAAAGTCACTGAATAGTTAAAGGTTAATTTTTTGCTGCGTATCCACCAAAAAAACCATTGCTAGCAAACGTTTGCAACTGTTTGCAGTTCTATTATTGACAATCGTCTCCACCAGCCAATTATTCGCAAACAACTGTACCCAAAAAAGCAAAGCGCACACACAAACAACAAATCCATTTGATGTACCGACACCGCTCGGAACACGACCAAATGATTGCAAACATTTGCTCATACGCGTGATAAACGTCTCCACCAAACAAACCTTGAGGTTGCAAACAATCGCAAACGTTTTACGCGCCTGGTGGATACGTACCTTTAGATGTCTCCTACTCGAATCGGTGGTTACAGTGGCTCTATCTTGTATAGAACTAATGTATCGGTGGTTTTCTACTGCCTCCCTCTATTTTCAAGTAATAAATGCTAGGCATGCAGTTAGTGAATATTTATACGAGATGGGGAGTTTTTAAATACTTTAAATCTTACACAGCCTTTTTGTATGAAGCCACTGTATTTAATATCAAATTATATTTTTGGCATAATAAAAGTGTCTGTTAAAATTATGTTAAAATTGATAATTATGCCATCGTCAAATTTTGTATCAGACTGCTGGCAAAATTATGTTAAAATCTGATAATTATGTGATAATCGGCAACACTGGACAGACAGGAACACGAAAGGTTATGATTAAAGGAAATTTTCAAGTTAAGGAGGTCCTCTAGCCCCCTCTTTATTTCGAATCAAAAAGTAAACTAGTTGTAAAATCGATAATAACATAGGTGCCTAGTGCAAGTAGAGCAGTTCGCTGTATCGTCGGTAATATTTCAATGAACGGTGGCGCCTCTATTACTCGGTCGCAAAAGCTTTTAATGTTTTAGTCGCTCCATTTGGCTTAAAACTCTAAAGGGGGACACAAGGGGGATTCTTTGTGGCTGCAGTAAAGGCAGTGATGAAGAAGAAGACGGGCCTACCACAACCCCAGGGAGTAGGGTATCGACACCATCCGAATGGGAGAGAGAAGTAGTGACAGCAATAGCAATGGAGCAAGAAGAAATAATGCCTAGGGGGGAAGAGTTCCAGAGCCCTAAGAAAACAACAAAGATCAAGGAGAAGACCCACGAGCGAAACTTCCTGAAACTAACTAACGGATTTGGAGTCTTTTCAAAAGAGGAGTATGTTAAGTTAAACTTACCCAAGGTTAGTAGTAGTAAACACACTGTCAATGATAATGTCAAAATAAATAAAACTAATGATAATAATAACACTAGTAAGAAGGAGAGAGTACCCCCAATAATAATTACATCTAAAGTGCACTATTCAGAGTTTGTCAAAGAATTAAATAAGATTGTCCCAAATAAAAATTATAAGATTCAGTACTTAAAAGATAAGATGAAAATTTTTCCAATTGATCTAGAAACCTATGACAAGATATTTAAAGAAATTGAGCCAGACAACAGTCTGGAATTTTCTACGCACGCCAAAAAAGAGAACAAAGTCAAGAAATTCGTGTTTAAAGGCCCTCCTAATTTAAATTCAAGAGAAATAGGAGAGAAATTGATTGAGTCTAAAATAAGATTAAAATAAGTCATAAGGATGGAAAGCAAGACAGGGCCCTCTCACTCTTATCTAGTGATGACCTCACAAGATACAGACTCCTAGAAGGAGACATTACACAAAGAGGACATTTACATGATTAGCTACACGACTACGAGAAAATGGCAATGTTCATTTATCTGCCTACAATATTATAGCAACTTGAAGACAACAGTAAGATAGTAATCTGCCTATGGAATGCCAATGGGTTATCCAATAAGATTGGTTAGCTCAGGCATTTTATACATAACAAACAGTTCGATATTATTGCGGTTATAGAGACTAAGTTAATTAAGCCTCCTCCCTATGACATTAGAGGATAGAATTATATTTTTAAAAACAGGGAAGGCCCAAGGGGAGGGGGAGTCTGTCTTTATATTAAAGAGAATATAGACTTTAATGACATTTACTTAGAAACAAATACGATAGAGGCGGTAGCAATCGACATCGCAGGACTAAGACTATACTGTACTTACCAGAGACCGACACACTTAATAACACAAGACTTAGACGTACTTTTCGAGGACTGTGACAGCGCTATCGTGGTTGGCGACTGTAACGCCAGGCACGAAGCATGGAACAATCCAATCCGTAATGGTAGAGGGCTTCAGCTCTATGATTACGGTTTGGAGAATAATGTAAGTGTCATGGCGCCGAAGTCGCCAACTAGGATAGCTACAGCTATAGGGCATACGGACGGATACTTAGACTTAGCGTTGTGCAAAAACATACATGTAGAAATGGAGACTATGAACGACTTGTCATCAGACCACCTACCGATAAAAATAACAATACATAAAAATCACAATAAACTACTTTTGAATAAAAATATTCGGGACTACAGAAATACGAACTGGAACAATTTTAAGCAAGACATAAAAGACAGTACGTTTATAGATAATCAAATTCATACAATAGAACAAATAGACCAGGAAGTCGACAAACTAACAAAGACCATACAAGACGTAACAGACAGACATGTACCAAAATTTAGGATTAAAAAGAACAGACTCCCTGAAAACATAAATTTGGCAATTAACATAAGAAATAGACTCAGGAACATCTTTAAAAGAATGCGGAATAGGGAGGACGCGGATAACTTAAGATACTACAATGAGTTGGTTAGGGCACTGATTAATTCCCATCAGGAAGAAGAGTGGCACAAGAGGATAAACAAAATTCAAGATAAAAAAGAAAACGTTTGGAAGTTTGTAAAAGCTCGAAAGAGGATGCAAATTTCCAAATCGGTTCCACCTCTAATTGAAACAAATCTGAATGGCGACAATATATTCATAACCAATAGTGTGGATAAAGCTAATCACATAGCGAATACATTTGAGGCCATAAACAGACAGACAATAAATATGTCGGATAACGGGACAATCTTTCAGATAAATAATTATTATAATGTATTGAGTAATGAGCATTTTGGAGTACCGGCGGAAGAGCTGTCTAGTCCTCACGAGATAAGGAAGATAGTTTAAAAAATGAGGCCATATAAGGCTGCGGGGAGGACAGAATACTTCCTAAGGTACTTAAAAATGTCCATATGAAATTAATTGTCCAGTTGAATTGCACATTCAGGGCCTGTCTGTGCAATAGTTACTTTCCGAAAGCGTGGAAAAATGCAATCATATATCAACTACATAAAGCGGGTAAGGATAAATGGTATGGCAAGAATTGTAGGCCTATATCGTTGACTTGTATCTTAGGTAAAATATTAGAGAAAAATATTTATAAAAGGCTAAATCATTTCTTAACTGAAAATGACATGTTGGTAGAGGAGCAATTCGGATTCAGGGCTCAAAGTTCCACAGCACTTCAATTGGCAAAAATTGTGGAAAAAATAATGATAAACAATAATCTGAAACAGTTAACGGCGGTGGCCTTATTAGATATTGAAAAGGCGTACGACACAATTTGACAGAATGGAGTGCTGTGGAAGATGGAACAGGTCGGTTGCCCCAGACACCTACAGAAAATTGTGGACAGTTACCTGAAAGGTAGAACTTTTCAGGTGGCTGTGGATAAAGTAAAATCGGGGCGGACAGAGCTAGTAGAAGGATTACCTCAGGGCAGTGTCTTATCACCTGTCCTATTTAACATTTACATTAATGACATTCCGAGAAGTAACAACACGGAACTAGCTCTGTTCGCCGATGATTTAGCCATATACTCGAGATCCAGAAACCAAAATCAAGCGAAGGTGTATTTGCAAAGGCACCTGGACGTATTGACAAATTATTATAATCAATGGAAACTTATAGTCAATGTTGATAAGTCTCAATGCATTGTGTTTACACAGCTAACTTAAATCCAATAAACCTAAGAATGAACAACGAGGTAATAGAA
>MU194762.1:0-17644 GCA_016904865.1 Pissodes strobi | reverse complement strand
GCAGGTATATGTAAATCAGATAAAGATAACAGATAAACATCTGGCGCTTTGACAAATTTTAACTAATTTTGCTCAATGGATATTATACAGCAAATAAGTCCGAACGTAAATGTTAGATAATTTCTATTGCATTTTGCAACAATATTAAATTTGATTTTTTTTAAATTACGCCTTTTCTGAAGAATGAATGACTCATTTTCTCAATTTCAACTTTTCTACAGATTTTGCTGACATATTGAGTGGCCACAGACTAACCGTAATACCTCTTTAATATTACATTTTTCAGTCTCGTAAACTGTAAAAGTAATGCCGTTTATCTTTTGATGATACTTTAATCCCCATTTTGCATTATACCAGGGGCCTAAAATTTTGTACTTAAAATACAAAATTTGAATTGTGTATTTTCTGTAAATTGAATAATTTCTTTTCCCAACAAGAAACGGGCCGACCAAAACGAAACAGTTATGAATTTAAGTGGCTAATTTTCAGCGAAAATTCAAAAGCACGACCCTCCGTTTTGCCCTTTGTCTTTCGCACCCCGCTTTGCATTGGAGGGGTTTTTAATTTTCGAAAGAGAGTTTAAATATGATTGAATGGCGAAAAAAGTGCCTGGTTTTAACGCTCTAACCGGCGAATGAATTAAAAATTATAATTAATTCAAATTTAGGAAAATTAAAAATGTGCAGCTGAAGTGTATCTCAAAGGGTTGACGAAATTAAAATGTTAAAACTGTTGTAAAGTTTTTTTTACCGTACCTACAATAAATACTTTAATTTTTTGATGTGGAAAATCGTGTCAAATATCTCAGTCAAGACTTATTGTAAATGTCCAGCGTCCCGCCCTAGAACACTTTTGCCCCATACTTTAATACTATAACTTTATAAATCATCACTTTTAATATTGTTTTTTTTTGCATATCTGAAATTATAAATTCATATAAATATGCCAATATTAAAATCAATTCTCAAACCCGTCTCTACTTTTTGTTTCCTAACACCACCCAGATAAGGAACTTTCTCCACTGCCTTCATTACTGAATATACCGATTATCACATTACGGCGACGACAGGTTTTTCTTAAAACTATAACTTTTTTATTCTTCACACTATTGTATTGTATGCGGACGCTTTTTTGCAAAAATAAAACATATATTGGCCCTTTTTGAATATAGAAAAAGTATAAAGTAGACTAATTCGTAAAATAAAATATGCAAACAATTTATTAAACAATTATTAAAAACTGCTATATTTTCACCACATGAAAAGCGAAATCGAAAAAATAAGATAATCTAATAGTTTAACCACAGCTAAGTGAATGATTATAAAACTAAAGGTCGTCAATATCTTAATTTTCGTCATTACTTCCGCTAAGGGTATCGATAGTTATTTGTGATACACTAATACAACATCTCTACAAAAGGACTAAGTGCTCACAAAATTTTAGCCCGTGATGTATTGCATGTAGACCTTTGCTATTTGGAGCGAAGATGTAGGAGGTGGGGCTTGCGGGTGGAAAGTTAATCGCGATCGAAGCGCAATTGGTTGCAAAGTTGCCAGACTACTAAGATAGTAGTGAATATTTAGATGCCCGTATATAAAATTTTCACTTCACCATTGGGGAACAAGAAAGGAGCCTCCACGAGCGTATAATCGTATCAGAAAACGGTGAACAAAAAAAATATTATTGCCAGCTTCCCCTGGAAACGTCTTTTATTAGATGGCCAATCCTTCCACCACTGGACCGCATCGACTCACATCTTTGAGCGACATGAGAAACAATCATCAAGGGTTCTTGTCACGACCTTGACGATGGCATCCATAAATATAGAGGGTATTACGACTGATAGACAGGAAATACTATCCGAGTTCTGCAAAATCAACAAATTTGATATTCTGTGCACTCAGGGACACACAGGGACCACACGCAAAAACAACCCAATATCCCAGACATGCGGCTGGTCATCGAACTGCCGCACAATAAGTACGGGAGTGCAATCTTTATAAAACCTAACAAAATAACCTCAGTCGGGTCATCAAACATAAACAATATCGAAATACTAACAGTGGAGATTGGAAATTACACTGTCACCTCCGTTTACAAGCCTCCAGTAAAAACTCTCATTTTTACACCACCATCGAATTTCGACTCCCAGAAGATTAAATTTGTCGTGGGTGACTTTAATAGTCATAGTCCAGCCTGGGACTATAGAGAACACATTACAAACAGAAATCTGGTCGAAGAATGGGCAGAAACATATGACCTTACCCTTATCCACGGTACCAAACTCCACACTCTTTCCATAGCATCATCTGGAAACGTGAATATAACCCTGATATATGTTTCACTAGCCACACTTTGGAAGGCCAATGTATTAAAAGGGTATATGATTCCGTGCCTGAAAATCAATACAGACCAATAGGAATAGACGTATATGCAGCCGTCAAGTCACCAATTTAATTTTAAAAAAGCTAATTGGCAGGATTTCTCCAACCGACTGGACTCGGCTATAAGTGACCTGGAACCCATACCAGAGAACTACGAACGATTTATTGAACAAGTGAGGTTAGTGTCAAGAAATACCATCCCAAGGGGATGTAGACAACAGTATATCCCTGGCCTTTTCAATGAATCCAGTGCTGCTGCCAGGTATCAAGAACTTTTTGAAAGGGACCCTTTCAGCGAAGACACCCTCGAATGTGGTTCAATGCTACTTCAGGTGCTGAGTCATGCCAGACAACAGAGATGGAAAGACAAAGTGGAGCAAATTGATATGGCCTATAGTAGTAAGATTGCATGGAATTTCCTAAAAAAAACTCGATGGCGACCCAATTTAAAGGGAACAAGTCAGCAACATCAAACCTGACCAAATCGCCCATCAGCTATTGAAGAATGAAAAAATAGGAAGGACAACTAGAACGTCAAAGCTAGAGAGAGACCAAGCAAACGAGATTAACTTCTTGAAACAACCATACACATTAAAAGAACTCAACGACGCCATAAACAACATTAAAAGCGGGAAGGCCGGGGGCGTAGATGATCTGTACACCGAGCAGATTAAAAACTTCAGCCCACCAACAAAAAACTGGATTTTAAAACTGTTTCAGGAATGCACCAAAGGTCACAAAATTCCGAAATCTTGGCGAAAGTCTAAAATTGTAGCCCTTCTCAAACCGGCTAAAGATCCAGAACTAGCCAGTAGCTATAGACCGATTTCCTTGTTGTGTCATCTCTTCAAAATATACTAGCGAATGATACTCAAGCGGATGGAGAAAATCGTAGAAACGAAACTTATCCCTCAGCAAGCAAACGTCAGGCCAGGAAAATCATGTACAAGACAGGTCTTAGTCCTTACTGAACGTATTGAGAGAGGATACGAGCAAAAACTGATCAATGGAGTCGCTCTTGTAGACTTGACCGCCGCATACTGTAACGATATATTTAGTTGTGCGCTAATTTGTAGCGAAATTGATCAGTTAGGCGTCAATTTGTAGCGGGAGCTAGCGAAATATTAATTAATTAATTAAGTATGACATTATGCGCCATTTTGTAATGAAATACTAGTTGTCTAAATGCATGAGACTCGTTTTTATTTTTCTTAGGGGGTAGGTCGTCGTTCTTTTACTAGCAGTGATTTTTTTGGGCGCCAGAGTTCCTAGAGACAATGCGATCTGAATATGAATACTTAAATATAAATAAATATAAAGATAAAAATATCAGAAATTTGCCCTTATAATTCGCAATGTCTCACAGACCTCTATCTTGCGATAAACTAAAGAAATAAATTAAAAACAAGTTATATATTAACTATATAATTAAATTACAAATATGATTGAGGGTATCATATGAAATGAAGTTTATCGATATAATTAAATTACAAATATAATTGATGAAATTATTTGAAATTAAGTTTAGGAATGAAAATTAAAATGAATGTAAAAGATTAAAAAACTTAATTATGACAGATAAAAAATTAAATACAGTTGGTCTTTACAATATGTTTATCTTCTGACTGACTGATACTTAACTTCGTTCAATTATTCTGTAACCATGCGATCGTATTGGGACCTCCACTGGAACCGCTTCAGCCTATTCCCAAGTTAGTATCAGCTGGGTTAATCGAGAAATTATTGGTTACCAAGTATTGGCTCCCTTCTACAGGTCTGCAACAGCGACGTGTTTCCTTGATTAGTTGTGTAGTCAGGTAGATTTACAACATGAAAGGAGAAATAAACAAGTCTTAGATCAATGTATACTGCAAATTAAATAATATTCAGGGAAATATCATGTGAACATTAGTGACACTGTTAAACACCTGAGATAGCAATCAACAAATTGAAAATTTACTGGTTAAAGCAGATATAATCAGAAACTTGAATTACAATGTTAAGTTGAGCAAAAATTATAAATAACTACTGTTGCTCAAGATATTGCGCCTCAATTCAATTAAAGATAAAGATAAAGTAATCACTATCTCGCATCGACATAGAAATTTAGATGAAAGATAACAAACCAGATAAAATTACATATGTGAGATTAACCTCTCATAAATGCAAAGTAATGTCGGTGCATCAGTGTTGAGACGGGGCAGGGCGAGTGCTAATAGTTATATACTTGATATAACAAATAAACTGAAAATTTAATTAAATAAGCCTGAAAAGAAAAAATATTAAAACCGGCAATACTCTAAGGAAAAACTCGGAGAAATTCTACTGAAAATTCAATTTACTACCTTTGCAGGAATATATAGAATTTACTCTGAGAATTAACCCAAAAAATACTGTTCAATTTGAATGAAAATACATAAAAAATGTGCGTGACCACTAACCGATAAAATATTTACGTTCCCCTTAAATTTGGACTAAGCCTCTTTCAAATTACATGAATTTGATTAATGAGAGACGCAAATATTCACCAATAAATCGGTAATGTTACTCAAATGGTCACGACAATAATTAAAAATTATTGAAGATGTAAGCTAATTAAAAATGGAATATAACAATGCTAAATTCTTGCTTTAGTCGAATCAGACTAAACGAATCATAAACAAATATTAATTATGTATTTAAAAGTGTAAGAATTAGAAATATACTGCAAGATGAATTAAATATTTCCAGATTAAAAAATTAACACTCACCCGTCGGCGTCTCGACACAAGAATAGACGACCTCGCTTTCAAAATTTAAGACTTTCGACAAATTATGCTTGCCGCTGTATTATTGGCTAATTTATATCATGTGATTACCACTATAAATCACGCAGTGTCAAGCCATAGAAATACCCAATATTAAATATAGTAATCTATAGTAAATTAAATTCATGAATTGTAGGTATAAAATAGCGTACTGCTCTCCTAAAATTGCTAACCACACGAAATAAACCCATTCGTGAATAGATGTCACTGGCAAGTTAAATATTAAATAACGAAAATCATTCGCAATTGATCCGAAATTTTAGTGGAGCGGAATAAGCATATATCCGTTACAATACGATACGATCAACCACCTGACTAAACTATATGCAACAATAATTAAGGACTACAACCTAGTGAGGGTAATTGGGTCAATGATGCAAAATAGACGGTTTTACATCCCCCTCAGTAATAATATTGGCATTTCTTACTGGCACCAAGTTTACACATCCTTAAGTTACGTCAGTGGAAAGTAAACAGAGTCAGTTAAAGTGAAACTGAATTAAGTGAAACCACATTAAGCATACCAACACAAAGTGAATAAATTAGATCTTTTAAATTCAACGTTAATTAAAAGTACTTTCAAGAAAACCTCAAATTTCCTCAAGGAAACCAAGTAGGTCGGGTCCAATCAGTCTTCAACAAATAGTCAAGCACTTCACGCTCTTCTGGTAAATTATATTTAAACATGGTTATCAACATAGGTGCATACGTCAATAGACGTATATGTATTTCGAAACTAAGTTTTCGTCCTCCATCATCATCATCTAAGCTAGGCAACCTGAAAGAGCTCAGAGAACCCCCAAGCCAATATTCTCTGTAACAACATTTCCATAAGGTGTTCTTTCCTCTTTCAATGATGTGGTATATCGTAATTTATTTATTTAATTATCTAATACTACTACCTTGTTCGTGCACTTTCCTAAAATAATACAGCGGACACTCGATAATATGCCGCTCGATGATCGGGGACGTCAGATAATGGGTGGCCGCCGCCGCCGCCGCTGTAAGCTATGTAGAAATTCTCAAAATGGGGCAAGTAAATAAGTGCGTTTTAAATATAGTGCATTATTACTAACCGTCTCTCTAAATACATACATAGGTACAGGGTTATCTAACGAGGACTAGACAAGGCGATTTTTTTACTTTCCCTGTACTTTTATAAAAAAAACTGAAATAGCCATCTTATGTAATTTTCTCCCGCGAATTCGGATATGTTCAGCAAAAAACAATTGAACATCAAATAAAAGTGCAGCCCTGTATACCTATTACTACATTTCTGGACTCTAGAAAGATCTAAACACATTTTGTGTATAATATCCTATACCTATCTTTAGCTGTTTACCAAATATTGACAGTTGAAAGTCGGGTATTTTGACACTTTGACAGGCTCTATAATCTAAACCGCACAAGATCAAAGAAAACGGATTGCACATTCCTATCTTAAGTTTTCATAAACTATCGAATGACAGTATCTTTGAATTTTACTTGCGGATAAAATTAACCGGAAATTTTAAACCTCCGGTTAAATTCAAACTTACTATCACTCGATAGCTTATGAAAACCCAAGATAGGAATGTGCAAACCGTTTTCTTTAATCTCATACGGTTTAGATTTTAGAGCCTGTCAAAGTGTCAAAATGCCGGGCTTTCAACTGTCAATATTTAGTAAACAGCTAAAGATAGGTGTAGGATATTATACATAAAATGTGTTTAGATTTTGCTAGAAAGTCCAAAAATTTAGTGATATACAGGGTGTTCCATCTAAAAATATATCAAAGTGACCCCTAGCACTTTTATTTGATGTTCAATTGTTTTTTGTTGAACTTATCCGAATTCGCGGGAGAAAATTACATAAGATGGCTATTACAGTTATTTTTATAAAAGTACAGGGAAAGTAAAAAAAATGGCCTTGTCTAGACCTCGTTGGATAACCCTGTACATATGTATTAAATGCATTAATCATATTATGTAACTATACTTATTAAATATAGCCAGATACCTTTCTTTTACATACATATTTAAAATCATACATATACCTGGCCGGATAATTTGACGACTTCAATAATTGTCAGTATCGCTGGTACCCACTCATAGAGGTGTTGTTGTCCCAACATCCGCCAATTATCATCTACTGTACTTCCCCTATAGAGCCGGTAACAGCGCAAACAAAACAAACGATTGGTTTGTGAATTTGCCGATAATGGCTGTGGTAATTAGTGTTATAGTGTTATTTTCTTGCATTTTTCTAAAATCGGAACTATTTATGTGCTTTTAAGTGCGCAAAACTTGTTTTTAATATTCCGTTGTATTTTTAGGTATACAATTTATATTGTTAGGCTTATTTTTGGATACGGAAAACTATATATTTCAACTTAAAACTTGTTGCTTTGTGACGTTCGGCCGTTTGCGTACAGCACAATTTATAGGTTTGTGTTTGTGTTTAATTGCATGTTTTTATCTCGTTTTCGTCTAGTTTTGTGGTAACTGTTACTTATTGTAATTATACCTCAAAAGTGTTGTATTCCAAGCTGTAATGAAAACTATAAAAATTGGCCTAAAGTTCATGTTTTCGGTTTTCCATATGATGTAATTTTACAACAAAAATGGCTAAACTACGTGCACAGAAAATACGAAAGTATATGAAGCTCATTTTCCTATAGGTCATATAATAGAAAATACACTGGCAACTTTTTTACTATAGATTTGCTGAAACCACGGCTAAAAAAAGACTGTATACCTATTTTTTTAGGCAGCCCTAGGTATCTATCAAAAATGTCAAAATACGGCTAAGTAAAGATAAAAAGCACACAAATAATGAGTTAAATTTGTCAAGAGCCCTCGAAATATGCAATGAGTTTGAGGAGCAGGAAAAAAACATGCATTTTGATAATTTTGTGGAGTTTATTGTCACATTTTCTTCATTTAAACTACCAAAGATTGGAAATTTCAAACAGAACCTCTTGAAGATAAATTTGGTAAATACAGGTAAATCGCAGTAAATCTATACGACAGTTATATGAGACAGAGAAGAGACTTAGAATTTAATCTATGTTAACGCTTCAATCTCGCAGTTTTGGCCTTATTAATGTTAATAATTTCTATGTGCTTCTTGATTATGACCCAGTTGAAAATTGCTCTCAACAAGACTTTTTACAAATTAAACCAATCAAAGATGTATCGCCGTTACTTACATATTTAGATGGTTATTGTTGCTATATTACGTTAAAAAAACTAAAACAAAAATTGGTTTATGACGAGCAATTTATTGTTGAGGGCAATTTTGACAAGGACAGATAAAACGGCCTTAAAATTTGAGCAATGGCTTAGAGTGAAAACTCGTACAGAATAAACTTACAGGTTTATCTTGGAGAAATAAGCAACCAACGAGAAAAATCAGGGTTATAGAGCGGTCCTTAAACCACTTGGCACTAGATAGAGAGTAACCACAGATAATTTTTTAACAAGTTTATCACTGGCAAACAAACTTGCTAGAAAAGCACATACCTTGTGTGGAACATTTAGAAAAAAATGAGATATCCGTTCCAAATGAGTTGCAACCCAAATTATTTAAGCCTATATTTTTTAGCATGTTTGCTTTTACCAAAGACCATACCATAGTACCCATAGTAAAGGCAAAGCAGTCAGTTTGCTATCTACGAAGCATAATGAAGATCTTGTTACAGATGAATCAGTTGGTGATAAACCGCACATTATACTTCATTATAACCCTATAAATGTTGCAGTCACCATAGAAAAAATGGTAAAGCGATAATCTGCACGCAGAATTTGTAATCAATGGCCAATGGCAAGTTTTGAACTACATTTTATGAGACATAAAATATCCTATCCTCTTTTTTACTTTAGTTAGGAGAAACTCTGGTAAAGGGAAATTTTATATGGAGACTCTTAAGCAACACGCTAAAGCAGTATTTGGCATCGGCCCCAGTTGAACCACTAAGAGAAGAATTTGTAGGTGGATGTTGTTATCTATGTACACGAAATAAAGACCGCAAATCTAAGCAACTTTCCAAAGACTGTCAAAACTTCGTATGCGCGGAACATCATGTGAAAGACGTAAAATCTTTAAAAGGAAATGACGATTGAGTGTTTTTTCATCTTTTGGCAATCAAGATTTTTATTTTGCTGATTATGTTATACTCTAAGTTTATGTGTTATTATTCTAGTATAACTAACTTGTACGGATATGTTGATAAACTGGGCTAAGAAACAAAATAGCTTATTAAAAAACAACATTTTTTATTTTCGGTGTAAACATAGTGTATAAAAACAATTGTAAATATGGCCCAAGGCGAGCGTATACTCGGAATCAGTAATAATGAAGCGCTTGTCGTCTGCGTTAGCTCTTTGAAACAGATTGATAATATAACCTTTTCCCAAAAAGCGAACATTTATATTATCCAAACATACTATATTATTTCAGATACTAAAGGCTTGAAAGTATTACTTCCGGATCTTGAATTAAATTATCTATTGTAGGATTTCAGATATAGAATTTAAAATCAAGGAAATTTCTAGGTATCATTACTATATGTTTACATGCCAGAAGTATCATTTTCACCATGGGGTACAAATGTACCCGACGTGGGCCTCCACCTAATTTTTTTTACGTGGGAGAACGAACGTTAAGTCGGAAAAGAGTTATGACAAACATGATCATACCGAATGTCAGCAATATTATTTTTCAGGGCTTTCCTTAAAAATTGTTTTCGACTTGAATTTGTATGCTAATATAAATCAGCCACGCATGCATGAATGATGAAAACTGATGCCATGAAATTAATGTACTAGAGAGTGAACGTCTTATTTCGGCTGTTCCTCTTTCAAATAAATTCTTCTTATGGAGCAGCTTTTACAGCTTTTCTCGCTGATCGTAAGTGTGTTTCGCCTGGTATATCTGAAATTATCTATAATTCGATCCATACAATTGATCGAATTATAGTGTTTGTTTCATGTAAATGCATCCAATAATTGATAATGTGTTCTGGAACACACAAACAAAGGATAGTAATGTGGCCTATTGTGCTCTATATATTTTTTTTCTATTACCGCACTCTCTAAGATTTGTAAAATATGCCTTTTTAATGTGCAGTGAGTAAAATAAATTACTTTACGCACTAGTGCGTACATGCTACTCATGTGTATTCATAGAATGTTCCCAATCATAAAAAAGGGTCACTTTACACACTTGTTGCATAAATAACTATTATAAGGAGGAAAGTGCCTAGTCGCCATTACATTTTATTATTTTGTAATATCCATGCTTAATAAATCCTGACAAATAACGATTGCAACACATTTGAAACAATATTTATGTGGCTCTTTTTTGCCTAAAAAGACAAAAACTGATAAAAATGTGAATTATCTTAGAATATTTTCTAGATATTTCTATTCCCTTATAAATTATTAAAAGGTTTACTAACCCAATGTAATTAAAATTCAGATCCTGAAATATTTTAATAATTTCAGAAATTATTTTACTTGTATTTCACTTGCGGTTTTTGACGATGGAATTCAAACAGCTTTCTTTGACAGGCAAAGAGGTGGTGGTTATCCTGCAAATTAGTTCCGTTAATTAAAATTATTCCCAGTTCTGCTCATTTATTATTAATCTTTGTGTAATCCTCTGTAGCTACTAATGTATTCATTAAGTTGTGCTAATCAGAGATTGTGTGATTGAAAATTATTTTGTTGAATATAAAATATTGCAGTCTTTCTAGTCAGTTTTTTATAAATTCGTACTATTCTTCTTCTTCTTTGAGTGCCTATCTGTTCCGGATGTTGGCTATCAACACAGCAATTATCACCTTGTGGACCGCAGCTCGAAAAAGACCAGTAATGGTCATTGCAAACCATGTTCTTAGGTTTTTCAGCCATGAAATTCTTCTTCGTCCTGGTCCGCGTTTTCCAAGGAATTTTCCTTGTAATATCTGTTGAAGTAACTGGAATCTGTTCGGGTTTTTCATAATATGTCCTAGATATTCCAGCTTTCTGGACTTTACCGTGATAAGTACTTCCTTTTCCTTGTTCACCCTCCTCATCACCTCCTCGTTGGCAACATGATCGGTCCATGATATACGTAGCAATCTACCGTAAAGCCACATTTCAAAAGACTCCAGTTTTTTGCTTGTAGCTTCAGTCAGCGTCAACGACTCTACCCCGTACAGAAGAATGGAGGGCACATAGCAGCGCAGTAATCTTATCTTCGTGGTTAAGGTTAGTCCCTGCTTCTAAAAAGATTTCTCATTTTTAAGAATATCGCCCTGGCCTCCTCTATAAGACATCGAATTTCCTGTGAGTGGTCTCACTTGTCGTTAACGGTAGTTCCAAGATAGGTGTAGTTACTAACTCTTTCAATCTACTGCAAACCTTTTGTTATTTTTCCTGCGGCCACTGCGTTTTTACTGATCACCATAAATTCTGTTTTACTAATATTCAGATCAAGGCCATATTGTTCACTTGTATGTGATATTTCGATCATGATTTCCAGGCCTCTTTGAATATTTGTTAGGATTGTTAAATAATAACGGTGAGAGTATACAATCCTGCCTTACACCGCACAGTATCTCTATTGCTTCTGTTTTCTCTCCTCCCACTCGGACAAAGGCAGATTGGTTCCAGTACTACCATTGGGCATCAAATATTAATAGTAAGATACGCAGAGAAACCGGTACATTATTGAGTGAATAATTTCTTCGGTGATGCATGTTTGCCATTTCAATCTTTTAACACTTTACAATACTGCCTTTTGTTTCATAATGTAATATCATAAAACAACCGATATTTTCTCTGTTGTGTTTAGAGCTGTGCATATAAAATCTTCCCTTTCTCGCCCATGCATTTCCCGAACAGCTTAATTTTGAAATGTGATGACGGAGCATATTTCGCACAGTTTTGAAGGACGGCTTTGAACAATGAGGCATTGGAGATGTTGCTTTTTGTGCCAAGTCGATGACACATTTTCAGTGCGAACTCCCTTATATATATTTTTAAATTATTTCAGATTATATAGAGGACTAATGGCACTAATACCAACAATTACTTACATAGAATACTATAGGAATTAAAGTGCTGCAATGTACCATTTCTAACGCATATCTCGTTAGTGTTAATTAACCTTTCATAAGAATTATGCTCCAAACCTACCGCTTAAATATTTGTTATGTCTCTCATGCATAGGGTGCAAGCAGCCTTAAAAAATTATGTTTGGTGCAACAGGTCAGCTATTCCATAAAAATGTTTTAGATGTGATCCAACATTTTTAAAAAATATTATGTAAACATTTAACATAAATTATAGACAACGCGAGCGGACAACGCAGACAGTTATGAACCTTAAAGTTAAATTGGTCAGTGGATTTTATGGTATAAATAGTCAAGCGAACCATCAGTCCAATAGGCTTTTGTCTCTCACCTATGACACTCTCACTTACTGTAGTCCACAAGAACATAGTAGGGGCTCTAACCATATCCTAATCTTCAGAGCCAACTCGGGAAGAGCAGTTCATAGGAACGTACTCCTTGGGAGATAGTGAGTTGAAAAGAGTTATAGTGACTTAAAGTGCTAAGTGAAATTAAGATAAACTAAGAACCTTAAATAAGTATGTCATGAAATAACCAAACCTAACCATAAATTAAAACACAACACCGCTCTTACGGAACTGTATTATAATACATAAACTAAGACCTATAAACAATTCAAACTATACATTATGGTCGGTATAAACAATTAATTCTTAGACCATTTATGACCACAAAGGTGGGGGTGGTAATTAACTTTATAATTAACCACTTCAATTAGTGACTGCATCAAAATAGGGTGGTGGGGGTTTTATTCATAGGGTGTGAATTGAAACATGTATTTTAGGTATTACGTACTTTAATAATGCAAGAATTAATTTGCATTAAATATGATTAATATATACAATAATTTTTCTAACTACTTTCAAACATTCATCCTTTCATACATAAAATTTAATAGGTACTGTACATAAGGATAACTCTTATTAAATGTATAACAAAACTTCTAGATTATTTAAGTCCAACATCAACTTCTTTTTTGCTGAATAATTTAATTAACGTTCTTTAATAATTCAACTACTGCCTTTCCGTTCTCACAAAATACCTTGTTACTGTACTACTTCTGCAATTCTGTCAACTTTACTTCACCAGACACATAAGACTTCGAACAGTTGATTCGAATCTCGAGGATAGAAATAGAACAGTGTTGAGAAAAGGTAACACAGAGTACAGCAGATATTTTTCTAAATATCTGTGTAAACAAATGAGAAAAACTACTAAATATCATGGCGTCAAGCAGAGCGATGACTGGATCGTTACTTTCCGGGTGAGTGTTTGTAAGGCACTAAAATCTAATTTCTCCTACAGGGGCGAGCTGTGAGAACAGAGCAGGAAATTGCGGGGATGCATTTGAGAGGGTAGAAACATGTTCTTTCTTTATTTGACATATTATTGTTTACACAACCTTGAAGGAGATGAAGATATATTATATTGAGATCGATTATATCGATTTCATTGACGGAGTGACAGCTTGCTTTCCTGCGATTGTTGCATATAACGAAATCTATTATACCGACAATCCAGGTTCGGACTAAGGAGTAACTGAAGTACTATGTTTTAAATGCACAAATTTCTGTTTACCTGGGGTGAAGTAAATATTTTTGGATTTTAATTATGACTAAATCATACTACGGACATACAGGGTGTTATCACCAAACTATACGGTGAGAAACGATAAGTTAATACACATGTTGGAGTGTTTCCCCAACACCTTAACCGAAAGCACATGCGTGTTTTAGTAACCGGGTATAGTGTAAACTCATTAATTCTTTGGCCAATAGACGTTGTTAATGTTTTACCGAAGTGCCTTCTTTATTATCTCTTCTCACCTGACATAATCTGAGCCATATAATCTGCATGTCATCCAAGGCGTGGCCTCGCGGATTACTATTCGTCAATATTTCCGTTGAGCCAAGGCTAATTGCTAGCGTACTCATAAATTAACTAGAACCATGTCCGTCTTTAAACTAATCGGATTACTATCATGTAAAAATTATACATACGTTAGACAATACTATTAAGGCTGATTACACCGTGCAATCATCCTTTATGATATGATCTACTGTAATATTTCTAATTTTCAATGGTGCAGTTTATTGGAGCTGATTGCACCCTTAAAATACTCGGTAGTTTTCTAAAAATGCTCAATGGGACAATTAGCCTTAAAATGACTGACTACTTCATCAGAAATTTTCTACGGAGCAAACAGCCCGTTTTTTAAGGCTGATTGCACAGCTGAGTACCTTATTGTATTCTAGAACTGATAACCGTCACAAAATTGTTGGATAAAAGTATTAAAATCGGTTTGAGGAGACCGTACCGATTTTAAGCAAAGTTAATGTTGGTTTGTCAAACAGTTCTACGAGTGTTCTGACAGGATCTCGGAGTAGCCTTAAGGTATGGTTCTGCTTGTGGGTCGGACGCATGCAGTGGCTTCATGCAGCGGCCGCTACGTTCGAAGGAGAGACTGCTTATTCGGAATTACGAACAAGTGGTTTGTGCAGCGGACTGCTGCGTCGCAACAGCGGCTGCAGCGGCGAATTATTCGACTACTTGGTGTAGCAGTCAATGCAGCAACGTCGTACGTTATACCTGTTCTTTATATTTATTTCTATTTTTTAACGTCAAATTGAGCGCTGATGAATTTACAAGGGATCAAGAAATGATGCAAATTGAAATAGTATCTCGTTATAAATCGGTATATGACGCATCTCATGCAGATTACACAAAAAAGTGTAAAAGATAGGTGCGTTCGTTACTTCTGCGTTTGTACGTTCCTTATCTTTTTTTATTGTTTTATATGTACTTTCAAATTATTTCGTCCTGTCCTGCCTCCAAATTCTGAAGCGCGAGTGTTACTCCATGACAGTTAAAAACGCACTGTTCGGTAAAGCTGCTGCACTAGATAGACCATTAAAACGCAACGTCGAATGCATGCAGTCGCTGCATGCAGCCACTGCATGCGTCCGACGCACAAGCGGAACCGTACTTTTACAGATATTAGGTCCTGCATTCAAATCTCGCTCTTCGATAGCTTGTTTACTATTATTATTTTTTATTTAATCAATGAACTGGCAACATTGGATTTGTGTCGATTAGTACCGGAACGGAGGAGGCTTTTAAAAAATGAATGTTTGTCCTAATTAATATCCAATGTGAATTCATTTAAAATAGGTTAATTTTATGTTTTACCATGGATTTAAAAAGACCAACCATAGTCCATGATTTTAAACAATTTTTATTGGCTATCTATTATTAATCCCATAACGGATTTTGCCGATTGCGCACAAAAAACGCAAACATTTCCATGAAGCAGTTGGTCATAAAATAATGGCTGTTTGCGCCATGTATAATCTTTGACGGTGCAATAAATCATTCATCAGAAGCCAATTTCGCAACAGAGCATTTTTGAAAAACTTTAAACAACTACCCAATTGCACCATTAAATATAATCTACAATGAGCTCGGCGATTTTCTTAGGGCCGATTGCACAGCCAGCATTTTTGCGGTCTTTTAATGGCGATATAATCGGGCAAATGAAAGTGGCCGGATAGATGTAGCGATGTTCACTGCGAAATTTGCGTGTTTGATATTCTCTTTACCTCAGATTAGAACTATACTATTCTGAACTTAGAGTTTATATCTTAAAATGTAAAACATTAATTATTTTCTACTTTGGAATATGGGAACGTACCCAACCGGTATCGATGACTACAGCTCCGAAGTGTTTGTAGTCGTCTCGTATTTTCGAACGTTCTCTTGAAGATGTCTAAGATGTCTTCCCTTCCGTGCCATGAACGTGTAGATAGAGGGAAAATCCATTTTTTACAGTCGAGGTATTATCGTTGTAATTTTAGTTGATGGTTTAAATTACAACAATAATACCTCGACTGTATAAAATGGGTTTTCTCTCTATCTACACATTAGTATTTTTATTAAATTATCATGAGATAAATTGGCAAGCACTCTGCCATTAATATTTTCACGTATTATTGGCAATATTACAGGAAGCAGTAAAGCTCTAATTGGGGCCAGCCAAATAGCCGTATGAGTTAGTTATTAGCCACCAACCACTGTCAGTGAATTCCACCTTATTTTTTTTGAACTAACCGTTAAATGATTCTTAATAATTTATTCTCTTTTATCGTATCTAATTACCAGGTCTTACCGTTATTCGATTAACTAGTACCGAAATTTTTCGCTACCGCTTGGTTAACAAATGTCTTGCTATAATATCAATAATATCAATGTAATTATCTGATTTACTTTTCTGTATTGCGTACATTTGCCTGAAATGCTACGCCTTTACTGTAGATCATATTTATTATCTATTTTATCGTATATATTATCGTTTTTTACCGTTATTTGACAACTAATGCAGACTTTCTTCATTACCGTATATCATATTATCTTGGTTAGCAAGTGTCTCGCTAATATTATTGTAATTATCTTATTTGCTTTTTTGTAATACGTGCACATACATAATTTTCTGTAAGCCTTATGGCAGTAGACCGTTTACATAACCACCACTTTAAGGTTTTGTCCATAAGCAGGTCATCGAATTGAGCTCACTTCGATTTCCCCTGTAGAGCTTCTTTGACTATATGTTTTCTTCACTGGTCAATCTATTTGAATTTGTATTTCTTTTTTAATTGTGTATTTGTCCACTCATATTATCGCTGCCATCGTATTAATTTATAATTGTTTTTATTTAGGAGATTAATCTTTATTTAAGGCGTTCTGTGATTATCTGTTAATTAGACAGAACTAAAAAAAATGGGGTTTTAATTAGGAATATTTGTAAAAAAAGAAACAAGTATTAATGATTCAGAACTTAAGATTAACGGTTATTGATCTTATAATTTGGGTGATACTTATTTTAAAGAATCTTATCATTATTTTAAGTGCGATACCATAATCTCAATTAGGTTAGAGACCTGACTAATTTTCCATTGTGCACGTTATGCCTCAGAATATATTTAATATTAAAATAAATAGCTTAACTCGCGACATTTTTAGTTTCAATAATTAAAATATTTTCGCATAGTTTTTTTAAAGCTATAAAATAATGATTATCGAAAATAGTTAACAGATACGATACAAAGTTGTGACGAAAGGCATAAAGTGGTTCAATATAACACTGTAATATAAAGTAATTAACTAATTAATAATTATGAAAAAGTACACGAAAAATATGTCGTTTTATTACGGTGTGATGTAAATTTCAAAATATATCAATTTTATTCGAAGTAATTAAGCTTCTGCTATAATTTGAATTTTGGAATACATATTTACTTACGTAAAAGAAATACTTTCCAGAGTTAAAATGGAAATATAACAGGCCGCTCAAAATATAA
>MU194761.1:2012-17944 GCA_016904865.1 Pissodes strobi | reverse complement strand
TTTGAACTTTCTCCAGGTCTTGATTAATTGCTGTAATCTGCTCCTGTCTGCGGTGATGAGTCTCAGTCGCTGGTAAGGGTTTTTCTGATCTAAAGTGGGAGACAAGGGTACTGTCATCTGCAAAACTGTAAACAGGATTATTCGTTTCGATCAGCAGGTCATTAATATAGATGAGGAACAGAGTTGGTGAAAGTATTGCGCCCTGAGGCACGCCCGCGTTGATGGTAAATGTGTCCGAGATGTGTCCATCGACTGCAACATGTAGGGATCGGTTCTTAAGGAAACTGGCCAGCCAGCTGCAGAGAGAGGCGGGCAGTCCCAAGGACGGCAGTTTGTTGAGCAGTCCGTCATGCCAAACTCTGTCGAATGCCTTTGAAATATCCAACGCAATCGCTCGAGACTCTCCGTAGTTTTCAATTGCCCTACTCCATATATGAGTGACATAGGCCAATATATCTCCTGTCGATCTCTCTTTGCGAAAGCCGTATTGATTATCGCTGATTATTCTGTTGCTCTCGAGGTACTTGAGTAGTTGCTGGTTGACTACACGTTCCATGACTTTGGAGATTATTGGAAGCAAGGCAATCGGGCGATAGTTTGAGGGCGTGGTTTTCTTGCCTTTTTTTGGAACAGGTTGCACTCGAGCGACTTTCCAAGAGGATGGGTAAATCCCTTTTCTGTAAGAAAGAGAAAAAAGCCTGGAAAAAACAGGTGTTAGTTCGTTGGCGCAGTTCTTTAGCACGATGGCAGGTATTCCGTCCGGTCCTGATGCCTTTTGCGTATCTAGTTCTTTAAGGATTTTGCGAATATCACGATGAGAAAACTTGACTTCTGCCATGGTGGTGTTGATGTTTGGTATAGTGGGGAGAGTCTTGCTTTGGGGCACGTCTAAGGTAGAGTGCGATGAAAACATTTTGGCGAGCATGTTTGCTTTTTCCTTGGCTGTAGTCGCCGTGATGCCACGTTCGTCCGTCAAAGGTGGGAGAGACGTTTTTGTAAAGTTGTTACTTACTGCCTTTGCTACCGACCAGAAATTCCTGGAGCCACTGGGGCATTGCAAAAGTTTGTTCCTGATCCTTTGATTGTGTTTGTCCTTAGTTTCGTCGATCACACGCTTGCACTCGTTTCTCGCTTCGATAAAATAATTGCGATTTTCAGCGGTCTGATTTTGCTGCCAGTACTTATAGGCTTGCTGTTTCCTTCCTACAGCTCTTTCGCATCTTTTGTCGAACCAGGGCTTTCCTTTTGATGGTAACTTGATGCAATTTGGGATGTATGCTTCCATTCCTGAGGAGATTACTTGCATGATCTCTTCGCAGCAATCCGACGGGTCGTCAGTGGCAAAGCAGACGTCGAGCCAAGGAAAATCTAGGTAAAACTGCCTCATATCGTCCCAGTTTGCAGAATTGTAATGCCAGATTTTGCGAGGCAATGGTGGATCCTTCTGTATGAGTGGCAATTCACAAACCGTTGTAATAAGTTTGTGGTCGGAGGTACCTAATGGCGGACCAACTGTAACCTTGTACTGGTCAGGATTAGTGGTCAGAAAAAGATCCAGGAGGGCGGCGAATTCGCCCCTCTCTGAGATTCAAGTTGGTTCGTCTACAAGTTGAGTAAGCCCGCAGCTGATGGCAAATGCTTCAGCCTCTCTACCTTCGTTGTCGGTCTTGTTGTGATGTTTGAGCCAGTTGGTGTTGTGGGCATTGAAGTCTCCCAGAACGATTATTTCTGAACTGGGGTGATCGACCTGTACTGCGTCAAAGGTGGTAGCCAGTGTTGAGAAAAAGCTTTGGTAGGCTCTATCGCTCGGAGGGCGATAGAGACAACATATAAACTTGGTTAATCCCTTGGTGGTGAACTTGAGCCACATGACGTCAAGGTTGTTAGGTTCGAGTGTTTCCTGGCGGTGACATGAAAGGTCGCTTCGGACAAAAAGGCATATTCCGAACTTATATCTTAATCGGGTATGTAAGTCGTATCCAGGATGGAGGTAGTTCACTGTTGTTGTTGTAGAACATACTTGTGTTTCTGTAAGGGCTAATATGTGTGGTCTATTTGCTTGTAGGTGTTGGTGTACCGAATTTATGTTTGTATTTAGGCCTCTTATGTTGCAGAAATCTATTCTAAATTGGTTCGGTATCTTTGCTGTCTGTGAAATGCGGAATGTGTCACGTTCAGACCTTGGCAGTTCGAGTCATTATTAAGTTTTGAAGCACCCTCGTAGCTATTCCGCCCAGCGTTCAGCTTTCGGAGGGATTCGTTGCGCGAGTCTCGGCTTGGTACGGCCCGACCGGATGGTTGGGGGGGGGGGGACACGAGTTTTGCGGAAGAAAGGATTCGTGATTCTTTTTGACTGGAGAAGTGGTTCCGTAGGTCGACCGTAGTTTTATCTCTCGCCGAAGGCGGATTTTGGTCGATTTACGGGGAAGTATTTCCGTTTTGGTTCTGGGAACCTGCTAGTGAAATACGTATAGTGTTCGTTGTTCGAAGTTTTATTAGCTGCTTCCACTTGGTCAACCCAGCCATTGTACGTGGTGTGTTTTGTTGTCATTGATTCGAGTGCCCTTTTAGTAAGGTAAGAATTCCGTATTATTAGCCTATATTTCGCGGTTTCGTGGATCTAATATTATCATTCACTATTGCATTATTCTTTTGATTATTGATTGCGGGTTCAAATGTTTTAATTTAAAGATTTCATTGCGTTGAATTAATTTTTTTTTTGGTACAGTTAAAGTGACATGAGAATATTACCGGCTTTGGAATGTGAAAACGAACGAGTTTTGTTGATCCGGGCTCGCTATCGGGTTTTTATGTATCACTGAACTACGCGTTTTTATGTTGTTTCCGAACGTTTTGCGTTGTCGATTTTCGGCGATATTAAGGGCTCGCTTCACTGAATTAATCTGGGCGCATTGTTTTATAATCAGGGCCATTATTTCGGATTTCAATTTTATGTATATTCTTTGAGAAATTTAAGAAAAATACGCGATTTGTTCTATTTTTCATTATTGTACCGAGTTTGGGACCAGTACAGTGGGAATTACTGTGCTTTTCTCAATTTTAATATTTGTTTCTTTTCAAACGACATCTAGTCATTCGTGTTAGATGCGTTAGATTTTGATTTTGACACTAATCAGGGAATTGGGTCGATTTAATTAGGTAGTAATTCATGCATACCTTTTTCATTGTATTAAGGGAGGCTACTTCAGCTATTTTTGAGAGTGCATATGTTAGCGCTCATTTGACCATAGTTTCGCCTTATTGACCTTAGAGCTCGAGTCATTAAATGAATTTCGATTAAATAATTAGATAGCGAATACCTTAAATTACAATTAATTAATTAGATAGTTAGCAAATTGGAGGTTAGGCATGCTAACCTGTTAATTTGATTGGAACTTGTCTGGGACGCTGGTCTTGTTAAGATAATTTGCGATTTTTGGTCTGATATTTTTTAATTATGCTAGTTTTTTTGCAAGCTCGGTAAGAACTATTTATTTACTGATTTTTTTGTGGTAGTGAATAATAAAATTACGTTTTTTTTATTATTAAGCCAGCTATCTGTCTCCTTCATACCGTATGACTTGCATTGAAGCTCATTTTCGAGCCTTTATTTATCATTTAGATTGGAATTCATTTATCCGTATGGTGAAATTTATTTGCTTTCGTGGCGGAACAATTTATTTAATTACCGATTAGATGGTATGTTTTATCATTATCTTTAACTGCGAATGATGGCCTCCTTTGATCGAATTTGATTTTGCAGAGATGCGTGATTAATATTAAGTTAATTGTAATGTTTTTTTTTCCCTCGATTGCAAATATATCGTTGCGAGAGAGATTTAGGCCCTATCCTCACGAAGCTACACAACATCAACACAACATTTAGGCCATACAACAAAAAAAAACACGTTTCCAACACGAACTATTTACACGGGACGACATAATACGTGACACAAGACCATTGCTAGTTCTTTTAAAGTGAAGAAGACGTAGCATCTAGTGAAGGAGAAG
The DNA here is from genome assembly GCA_016904865.1 of Pissodes strobi. Taxonomy (NCBI): domain Eukaryota; kingdom Metazoa; phylum Arthropoda; class Insecta; order Coleoptera; family Curculionidae; genus Pissodes; species Pissodes strobi. The sequence goes on along the minus strand of MU194761.1, from coordinate 13,933 downwards.
AAGACATACTTATGTATTTATATTTGCGAAACCGGAGAAGAAGAAGAAAATATTGGGTGCATCCGTATATTGCAAGGAACAGAAGGCGAAGACTATTTGTAGCAGCGAAATAATTCAGGCAAAATAATTACTGCCAATAGTATCCCTGTTCTTTTATTGCAAACATTGTTGTTAAAGTGCTTCGATCTGTATACTAAAAATTAATAAAATTGAAGTTTCATTCCTGATAAGTTCGATTTCTTTGAAATTTTACTCCATGCCTTTTCAGTTATGTCTTTTCTAGAATTGTCCGATAATTTAAAATTATACAAGCATGGAAATCTTTCTACTTCAGTAGTGATTTTTAAATTAATATCTCGTTCAACGGTCATTTTCACTGCTAATTATGCCAAAAACGCTGCTATGTCACGCGACAAGTGTTGACAGGCAACTGAAAAAAAATGTTGACAAGCAACATGTAACCCAGTTGTTGTATCGCTTCCATGTCGTACTGCGTGGTGTAGAGTCGCTGATTCAAATACACGGCGGCGACTTCCGAGCGACATATCGTTCGCATGTTGTGTAGTCTCGTGAGGATAGGGCCTTAGTTAGTTAGCCTTCGATTTTTGTTTTTCTTTTGGGCTTCGTTTGAAAAGTCAAGTTAAATTTAAGACAAATTTTAATCTCTTTAATTAATGATTAATAACGCTGCTATTGTATCGTGTTTTGCGTGGTTTAGGCACAATGTTATGTTAGCAATCGAGTCCCCTATCGTGGTGGCTCGTTACTAGGAAATTTTTTATTCCTAGGGCCGCATCCAGGGGGCAGAAGCCTTGACGGGATGTGGGGAGCCTCTACGCTCTGGTGAACCTAGTTGGTGCTTTCACCAGCCTACAATAGTTCGGGTCTAGTCCGTCCGGAGCCTCCGGTTTATCCTTGGGACAGAACAGTTACAGATAAGTTCTTAGTCTTAGGATTTGACTTTTCATCCTCCTATGCCAGTGAAGCGATTACATTTTTCCTGCGCTCCTTTTTTTTTGTGTTTAGTTTAGAGCGCAATACTAGTTTAGCTGACGCGTGTGCACACCGTTGGGGCCTGTAAAGTTTTATAATCCCTCCCTCTTTGGGGGTTTGTATTTAAGCCTGATTAATTGGTAGTCTTTACTTGGCGGATTCAATCACTTTTTTTGTATGTGTATGAAATAAAGTGTGCAATTTGTTTTTATTTGCGGTGTTTCATTTGGCTCGACAGTAGTTGAGTATATCGATTTTTTTTCCCTTTTTCCAGCTGAGTTTTTTTTTGTCTTACCGGCGGAGTTTCAAGGACGGGGGTTGTGTAGCAAGTTCCGGGAACATCGCGGGGACTTCCACTTCGGTCCGTTTCGAAGTTGGTGGCGCCCAAACGAACTACACGTCGGAGCCGCGGCAATTGCCCGCTCGCCTAACAGCTTGCTGCAGGACTTTGCGTTTTGGTCCCGCCCAGTGTGCATCCAGTAGAGGAGACCGGGTCGAATTCGGTAGGTGATTTATTCTAATTCTTGGTGGAACTCATCATAGCTCCACAAGCTTTGAACATCTCTTAATTTAATTTAATTTTTAACTTTTATTAATTTTTTTTTTAAATTAAAAAAAAAAGGATTTCCTTTTCGAAAGAAGGGCTCCCAGGGCCACCCAGCGCCCGGAGATCCGAATGGCCGGGGAGTTTACCTCCGGAATATTTTGATCCTGGAAGCACCATCATGTCCATATATCGGACACATATTATATTTTGAACTTATGTCTAAACCGGGGTGTAAGTCGTAACCAGGATAGGGGTAGTTTACTATTATTCTTGTAGAACATATTTGTATTTCTGTAAGGGCTAGTATGTGTGGTCTATTTACTTGTAGATGTTGGTATACCCAATTTATGTTTGTATTTAGGCATCTTATGTTGCAGAAATCTATTCTAAATTGGTTCGGTATCTTTGCTGTCTGTGAAATGCTGCCAGAGCCACGCAGCGCCCTGAGATCGGAATGGCCGGGGAGTTTACTTCCGGAATATTTTGATCCTGGAAGCACTATCATGTCCATATATTCCTGCTGTGAAACCCGGAACCACCAGCGCGGAAGCGGAACGTGATTCGGAAAATCCACTTAGCGTTTCCCAGTTCTGGTGGGGTGGTCTTTCACCGGACTATGCGTGTTGGCGTATGCATCTACCTACCTAATTACTTTCATATTTTTGACACTACATATAAATTTTAGGTAACCACAGATATTTTTTAGGATACAGCTGAACATCAGAGATTTGATTTTAATACCTCAGCTTTACTTGAGATACCTAAACACTATTCATTTGTAGCATTATTGAATATTGATTAAAGATTTAGAGGGTAGTTCTAGGTACGTGTTGCAATAGTTACAGAGTATTTAAGCTTTGGTTTAAGTTCAGTCGTTTAGTTGAAAACAGATACTTTTAAATAATTGTATATAATAGTGTTGAGTGAATTGAAAACATGGCGTTAACCTGTTGTGTTCCCAAATGTATAAAAATGGCGATTTTTTCATTTCAAAAAGAAGGTGAATTGAGACAGCAGTGGTAAATTTAATTAGGAGGGAAGAATCCTTTGTTCTAACCAAGGATACGCGGGCTATTCTATTTTTATAGGCAGTGGCTAGTTATACACACTGTATTTTTAGAGGTTGTGCTTAACATTACGTTCACAACATATGATATTAATTAATTGTCTAATTTTTCGATTTTTAACCTAAAAAAGGCTTACTATACCTTTTTGTATTCAATAACTGTCTTGACCGAGGTCTTAATCTAACGCAGGCAATTAAAGTTAATATATATTTTAAATTTGTGAACTCCACTTTAGGCTCAATGAAACTGAAAGGGCTGCAACCCATATTATGCAATATAAGTACAAATATAATTTTTTCTGTGACGGGAAAAACGTTTGACATTTTATCTCTGTTGCCAGGTAACAAAATATCCCTTTTTATGTAATTACTTTTTTCCCCGGGAAAAAAGTGGCTACTTTTTTCCCGGCTATACATACATACATATACACATAAGTAACGGTATAATTTTAGAATATTTTATTATACAAAAGTTACATTTCCTTTATATCAAAAGTACAATTATTAAATGTACATTGGATGAATGACATGTTCCTTGAACTATTCGGTACAACAGCCGAATTTTCTTGTGTTGAAATTATAATTTTTTCTGCCATGGACACAACTGCCGTTGATGTACCTGGTCGCAAATCGGGTGTTATTTCAGCACTGCCACACGTTCTAAACATCTTATTAGCTATTTATGTCCTGTGTGCTACCGATTCATCAACATACCCTTCAACGACCGTTGATGACTTCCAACCGCCATGTTTCTTTAGTGTCATCAAGTCTCCCCCAGATTCAACTAAAAGTGTAGCAGACGATCTTCGAAATGAATGACCTGTATATGAGTTAGCATTTTCAAGTTGAAGAAAATTAGCTACTGTTTCAGGTACCTTATAAAACTGATTTTTACCCACAACCTGATTAATAAATTTTCCATTGCGATATGCATAAAATAGGCGGCGATCCTTTGCTGCTGCTGGACGAAGGGCTATATACATTCGGTAAAATTTAATAGACCCTTCAGTAGCTACAAATCTCCTGTTTACATTATTTTTTGTTTGCTTAAGTTTCACAATTAATAACGTTCCCGAATCTTCAATATCATCTAATGTTACCTGGCTGATTTCACAAATTCGACAAGCTCCTGCAATCCCAAATACAACAACAACCTTGGTCATTAAATAAACTTCATCAGGAGCATTATTTAAGAAATCACTAATTTGTATACTCGTAAAAATCGCAGCTTTCTTGGGCATGTAACCTTTCCCATTTTGTTTCAGATTAGTAATTAGTTTGAAATATTTTGAAATGTCTACATTATTATTGGATTGTAACATACTTTTGATCATTGAATAATTCGACCACACTGTTGAGGGCTTTTGTTGTTGTGTCAGTTCCGAAAAATAAGCCAATAATACCGTCTCCGAGAAAGAACTGCATGTCTTTTTCATCTTCCATTCCATAAATCTTGAATACGCGGTTTCGTAAATTTTCCGCGATTTAGCTGGCAATAATTTTTGTGACGCTACTTTTACTAACTCCGGTGGAGTCAGAGAAAACTCGGAATCAGACATTTTTTTACTTTATATTCTTCAAAATAATTACTAAACAACCACTAAGTTCGCAATTTTTAAATCAAATCACTAAATTAAATTGACAAATTATTTGATTACTCTAAAGGTTTCCTTAGCAACGCAGGTCTATTGTCGCTATAAGTCAACAGCCAACAGCCGACCAGTTTAAAAATTCAAATTTCACATCGATAATTTTCTCACTTTAATATATTATAGTAATATGTTTTTTCAATATTAAATCGTCGCTTTTCCCGTCACAGAAAAAAATAGTGTATTATACACGGGAAAAATATTAGATTTTATCTCTCGGTTTTTTGTCTCCCTCCGCTTCGCGTCGGGAGGCAACACAACCTCGAGCTAAAATCTAATACTTTTTTCCCTTGTATAATATATAACTATTTTTTTGTTTATTATTTTTAATACTTCGGTGCAGTACTAAGTGCCTTGCCTGATTATCCCAGATACCTATCAAAACCCCAGACATATAAAAGAGAGTGACCCCAAGCTTAAAGGCAAAATTGGAAAAGGGTATTAGAGGGCTGTCCAGGGATCTTTTTAAATCATATCTAAATAATCGAATACAGCAAGTTAAAATTGGGGACTCCTTGAGCACCCTCCGACCTGTGAGGTATGGTGTGCTGCAGGGTTAGTCTTGGAACCTGTGCTCTTTACATTGTATGTTGATGACATTTTCTCTGTTTTACCCAAGGACACCGTGGTTTGCTATGCTGATGACACAGTAATAATTGTTAAAGAAAATTCTTGGAACGAATTTTTTACAAAAGCTGAAGAGGTCATTAATCGTGTTAAAGGGTGGTTGGACTCTAGTTTGTTGTCGTACAATGTGGATAAGTCGCATTTCATTTGTTATGCTATGAACAGGACCGTATCAAGAATGAAGACTTCAAGATCAAACAACCCAGAATTAGACAATTTGTAAATTCGAATTCGAGAACGAGACTTCGAAGTCACTCGAAATCTCGAGAGGTTGAATCGCTAATTGAAACATTCGGGATATCGCGACTAATCCAAATAATTCGATTCTTTGTATTCGAATAATCATTCGATTCTCAAAAATATTCGAATGCAAGATATTCGATTCTAAAAATCATCCGATTTTCCCTTCACTAGCTACCAGCACTAATTTGGTGCCTCTTGAAATAACACAAAAAAGACTTTTAAAAATCGCATTATTTAAAAATAAACTCTATTCAACTGTAAACTTGTTTGAAGACTCTAAAACACTGACCATTATCAAACTATACATTAGATCTGTCATCAGGTTGCTGTGTAACAATAAGCTTTCAAAAAAACCTAGCTAACCAACCAATAAACACAAGGTTTTTAAAAAAACAATCACTGCAAATTGCCGCTGTTGGATTTTCCTCAGTGCAGAGAAGTTTGTTGTATACTGCACCCAAAATATATAACGTCTTTCCGCAATATTTTAAAAATAAAAGCTACCCAAAAATTAAGAGAAAAGTAAACATCTGGTCGTTGGAACTTAATGAAGATATATTGCAAAACTTAGTATGAGTATTAGTATAACTGTTCATTTTCTTTATATTTGTTTTTGTTATTACTTTAATAACTGCGCTGCCTTCTGCGTATTATCTATTTTCCATAGGGCTTGTAGTAGCGTTATATTGCTAACCTAAATTAATTCCTGTATAGGCGCTCGCACATTTTTTTTATAATTAATTGTGCACCTAATTACACAAAATTGTAATTATGTACTTATTATGAAATAAACTTGTTTATTATTATTATTATTTTTATTATTAATATTGATAAAGCTCCACAAGCTCACTTAAACTTTATTTATGTGAATCTGTTTACATCAATAGAGCAATGGGTGCTGCTGTTGTATATTAAGACAAAAGCTAACTTCTTGCCGTACATGATGTTAATACTGTAGAGAAAGTTTTTTCTTATTGAAGCTGCTAATTTTCTAAAACAGCATACCGAACAACGTGGTTAGTTCTTCAAGTTCTAAGTTCTAAATTAAACAGTTCTAAGATATAAAACAGATAGTAAGATATACAGAAAGTCCTTCAGTGAAAGTTATAAAGTCAAAGAAGAAGAAACAGTTATATGAAGATAGTAAGAGTTCTACATAGCAAAAGTTAAAGTTCCAGTTATATACTCAGTTAATAATTGCTAAGATCCTACAGAAAAGTTTCAATTATATCAAGATAGTAAAAGTTCTACATACCAAAAGTTAAAGTTACAGTTACATAATTAGTTAATAATTGCTACAGAAAAGCTTCTCAATCAAAATCATATCTTAAAATTCTGTAGCCACAGTTTAGTTATCTTCAGAAAGCTAAAGTCTTTATCTAAAGTTATTTTAAATCAATATTCTTATCTTAAAGTGAACCTGCTAAATTTCGAATTAGTTCTATACTCAGTAAAAAGCCAGAATTAATTTAACTTCATTATATTTCATATTTCATGAAAGTTGCAAAGCGAGTTTTTCTGAAAGACATCGAAAGTAGAGGTCCCAGTAATGTACTCAGTAGCGGAAACGCCACTACGTTTGAAATTAGAGTTTAGGGCAAGAATTCGTACATTCGGAGGACCACCCGTTGGCAAATAATGTGTTTAGTGATACTAGCCATCATATGTAAGTAGACAGGGTATTTAACTAACTCTAGTAATTTAGTGACTGACTGGACTATGCGCATTTATAAACCGTAATAATCTTTGATCGGTATTCTTTCTACAGTCAGTGCCTATGTACCATTTACCGACTCATTTTGAACTCGTAATGTTTATTAGGACTTGTAAACCTATTTCATCCATATATAATAAATCTAATTTATGCTAATTATTTTGAAGTGTTTTTTGTCGACCACCACCGCAGTTATACACTCTCTTAATTTATGGAAAATTAACAAATCCGGTAAGTATTATAAAATAAAATATTTTATTTATTTCCAGTAAAATGCTTAGGCCAATAGATATTAATATATACTCTACAGGACCGTAGCCAAAATTTCCCAAATTTCTTCTCCCTTTACCAGGGCCCTGCCTAAGTACGTAACATATACATTTTTAAAAAAATGTTCTGCCTTTCCTAATTATTGTTGTTTGCCAAGGTACTGAACCGGCATCAGAATTAAAACGGTATTTAAATTTATCTCTAATTTGTATTGCAATAGTAATAATTGATGAGCCCCCTACTCCTGATATATCACGTAATCCCTGTGTCTGAATGCTATCACTATCTTCATCAGTTTCAGTCCAATGGCATGTGTCATTGCGAAGAAAGTTATGCAAGCAACATGTAGCTAGTTGTCCAGGTGCTTAGGAATGATTTGAAGGTGTCTCTGATAAAGTTGCAATATTTTAGTTAAAATTCCGAAACAGTTATCTGATATCCAGTACTCTGCTATGTCTGTAATTATATACATTTATTTCTTCATTATTTGTTTTTTCCCTACCTGGATATGGATGCATTACATTTTTATGCAAGTGGAAGGTCTTATCTTCCACGAAAACGCAAGGAAGAACTTTGATAGTGCGAGATAGACATTTGACCTTCGGCAGTTTGAATCTGAAAATATGCCCTCATCACTATTTCGTTCATATGCACCTACGTCTATTGCAGTGAATCTGCAGTTAGCATCTACAAAAAATGCAAGCAACACAACACTAAAAAATTACTTGTAGTTAAAATACATGGATCCACTATTGGGGGCTTGTCAGTAACTACCTGTTTTCCATCAATAGCGGCAACGCCTGAGCCCTGCTCATTCTTTTTCTATATTTCTTGCGTATGGGAAGGCATTACAAGCGGTCCTAATTTTTTCCATATAGCTTCGCATATTCCATATACAATTTTACGAACTGTTGTTTCTACAAGTCTGTAGTTGGAGGCAATTTTCCTAAATATGTCTCCGGAAGCAACAAATCTGAAAGGAATAAAAACAAAATATGTAATATATAAGTTGATTAAGAAATAAATGTTTTAACTATAGCACGGACTGTCGCAATTTTGAAATTGCATGCATTTATCGCGCAAAAATTTAGAAGCACGTAAGATAAGAGCTTTTGAATAAACTAATTTCTACTACAGTTTCGAAATGAAAGTAGCGACGGAGCGAAAAAAAGAAAATGTTGGCACTTGGCGTTTCTGCGACCTTTCCTCCCAGACAGACAGGCAACAAATAACAAATGTCGAGAACTCTGATTCATCAGAAGCTGAAATTTAAGAACAACGTGAGGAGAATAACGAAGAAGGCACGTTTAAAAATTCTATTGCCAGCCCCAATAGCACTTAAGTTCCACACCTAGGCCCCATAGTGCTACCTCAGAGATATCGCAGAAGTCTGCCATGGGAAAATATAATAAGAATTCTGAGAACAAAAAACCACCGTCAGCAGCAGTTGTACTTCAAAATTACCTAGATAAAAAAACATATACGTCAAATTTTTGAGTACATTGCTGAAAGAGTCAAAATGTTTAATCCTGAATTACAAGTTGACGTCAAGGCAACAATTTTTAAAATCGTCTATGCCGCAGAAAAAAAAATATTGAGCAAAAACTACAAGCTACAAAGCAAGGAGCTACTACTGAAAATTGTCATCCATCACTAGTTCGTCTCCAGTCACGCCACATAAACGTCTTTAACTCGTAACTACAAAAACAACATGATCCAGTCTTACAATAGCCACCCTATTCTCAACTTCTACAGTACAAAATTCTTCAAACATATAAAATTTACGATATTCCCAAAGACAACACTCGTCAAGCGTACAATACTCACAAGCACATTTCTCAGTCTTGAGCCCTACTCCGCCACATTCACAGGATATTACTGACATTGGAACTGATAATTTTTAACATAAAGCAAAAGATGCTTGAAATATACAAAATTTACGCTATTCACAGAGGCAATACTCATCAAATGCACAAACTCACAATCACAAGCACATTTTCGAGCTTTCAGCCCTACTCCGTCACAGGATATTACTGAAACTGGAACTGATACTTTTGAACAGCAAGCACAATTCACTTCAAATATAAAAAAATACAATATTCGCAAAAACAACACTCATTAATTGTAATTGTAATTGTAATTGATTTATTCATGACAAAAAACAAAGTTTTCTTTACAATCGTCATCCTATAGTTAAAATTACAGTTGAGTTATCAGTTGAAAAATAAAATAATAATATAAAGTAATAATATAAAGTAAAACAACAGGCTCACACAGGCAGGAAAGAAACAGGCCCACACAGGCAGGAAAGAAACAGGCTCACACAGGCAGGAAATAGAACACAATGATGCAATGCAGTACTAAAGTGCAAAGTCTTGGAGCATTACATCATAGCTTAAGTACTCGTTCAGACTGTAAAAACCCTTATCCAGTAGGAACCCCTTCACTATACTTCTAAATCTCTGGAATGGCATCTCCCTGATGTGCAAAGGAATCTTATTAAAAAAGGCAGGCGCATAATGAAGCGTTGCATTCCACGACGTTCTGAGCCTAAGAAACTGTCTCCTCATATCGTTTCTATTTCTCGTGTCGTGATGGTGCACCCGCAGTGATGTATTGTATCTGTTTGCATTTCTGTGCGCATATAACAGACATTCAAATATGTAATGGGATGGCAAAGTAAGTATTCTGAATTGTGGGAAGAAATGTCTCACATCATCCCTATAACCAATTCCCGCCAAAAGCCTGACCGCCCTGCGCTGCAGACCGAACACTCAGAAAGCATGGGCCGAATGACCCCCACGCTAGCACACCATAGACACACACAGAATGAACCAGCGTATGATAGGCACACCCTGCGATCAACCACCCTAGTTAAGTTTCTGAGGACAAATATTGCAGATACAATTTTCTTTGACATAGTTATAACATGTTGTTCGAATGTTAACTTAGGGTCCAGTGAGATACCCAAAAATTTAATCTTATCTGGATTAATCACTGTGTCCTCCCTTCTTAAGGAAAATATCATTCGCTCTGTCTTTGCCTGATTCAGGCTTAATCGGTTGGCCCTAAACCAATCATTCGCACTGTCAGAAAGGTTATCAATCCGGTTCTGCAGAGTTGTATATTCCCTTGATTTAGTCAGAAAACTTGTATCGTCTGCATATAGTGCAACCATGCTTCCCGGTAGAGAGGAACGTACAATACTCATAATCACAAGCATTTACCAGCTTTGAGCCCTACTCCATCACATTCACAACATATTACTGAAAATCGAACTGATTAATTGTGCCAAATGTGGTATTCTGAAATGTTAGTTCTAAAAATTTATAAAACGACATTCTGAAGTATTGAAAAATTTTGGTTGGAAATGATGGAATTTTCCAACCGCTTTTCATTAATAGGATGGACCCAGGTTCTCTTTCTTTTTCTAGTTTCTTCGTCTGAACTGCTACTGCCGATGTTGTCGTACATCTGGTTTCGCGGCAAGACACCAAATGCCAAAACTATCCTGCGATGTGTGGGCGAGTCTGCCGGTTTTTGCCGGAAATGGCATGCCATCATCCGACGCCTACACCGTCACCGGACGGCGCGGAAGGGCGCGACAACCTTGTCATTTTTATAACCGCTCGCGAAAATTGATACCATCTCAACCAACTCTAAAGGCAGGTCGCGTCAGTTTGAGGGAAAATTTTCTTTCTGCTTCGTCTATTGGGTGAAAAAATCTGGTTTTCTGTCGTTTGAAGATAAAAAAAATTAGATCCTTAAAGTAGTTTGGTTCTAAAGTAATGCGATTGTCATAGTTTTGCTAGGAAATTCGGAAACCACATAATATGATTAAAAGGTAATTAACCGCGAATACTACCTTTTGCCTTAGATAGAATACGAGTTTCGTTTGCTATAGGATAGGTGCCGGAACGCTCAGCAAGTTGTAAATGTGTGGTTTCACGCAAAAGCTAATTCTACCTTCCGTTTCGGAGCTCTCTGAATTATTCCCGCCACACACATGTATATGCCATCATTGCCAAATTTCAGTCGGCTCATAATTAGTTCACCGGCAACAATTAACAGCTCCGTAACTGAGCGTTGCCCATAATTTGGCAAATTAACGCGTAAAGCGGCTTGCATAAATTTAAGCCTAGGGACAGCAAATTTGTGCGGTTTTGGTTCCAAGGCATTCCAACTGTGTTTTCGCTAGAAATACTAATGTAGTGGACACATTAATGACCGAACACCATATCATTATTACGAAAACAAAGAAGCAAAGCTGACTGAAAGCAGGTTTTCCTCTTTAATTATTATAAAGTCTGCGTTGTATAATATGGCGTATTGTTTTAAATGTAAAGCATTTAAAACACTACGCCATATTATACAACGCAGACTTCAATTATTAATTTATTTTTTGATATTCGTCTGCGCCTTAAAACTCATAGAGATTAGATCTAAATGAACTAAATGATTAAAGTTTTTCTAAGAAGCCAAATTACTATTATTTATTATGCAAATTCAAGTTGCATAATAGACAAATAGTAACCACTAAAAACTTAGGGCGCTGTTGCTAAGACGGATTAAATAGTTTAAAATTCAACCTCGGAAGCATCAAGAATGATCAAATGCCATTTTTCTAGTTATTGTTGATTTTTGATTTTCATACTACCAGCACTCTGCATAATATCTCGAATTCATCAAAAATCAGAAGAAGGTTAAACATGCGCAATCTTGTGCTCAATCAAATGCCGTTTAAAAATCAGCTTCATTTTTTTAAATACTTAATACAAACAAACATTTTTTATTTAAGTTTTTGAATGATAT
>JAEQML010068857.1:0-17945 GCA_016904865.1 Pissodes strobi | reverse complement strand
TGGAACCTCAGTAATTACAAGAGGTATACTAGGGTATTTGATCATTTGGCAAACTAAGATGATTTGAATTTAGTCATAATCGGAAGTGTTCACGATATTTTGAGGTTAATGTCTTTATCGGCAAAAGTAGAGGACAATATTTCCAGAATGGGTAATTTTAAATTATTCTCTATGCTGCAATAGGATAATGAAAATTACATTAGTTTTGGCTTTTGAATAAGATATAAAATAGGTACTGAACTAATTTATACTTGTTATAGGGCAAAGGAATTATATAATATTTCCGTCCTTTTGCTCTTTTACTCGATAAGATATTGATTCTATTGGAAGCGAAATGGGGAGTTTTCTCTAGGATATATGAATATGTAGTGTATAGTGTAGTTGTTCTAGTTGATCCTGTCAGAAGACGGCAATTAATTATATTTTTGTGCGATTTATTCAAAATTGATCGCGTTTTCTGCAGATTAAAAAAAGGTGTTATATTCTTGAGTCACTGGGTCAATGTATACATCGTCGTTTTCATCATCTCATAGAGCTCTTCCTCAACTAATCGATGGGCGGTTGAGTGTGTCATCTTTTTACTGGAAGCAAGGACAGAGGTTTTTGATTGGAATATGAGCATGACTTGTGAGTGATTATTTTGCGTGAGTTTATTTGTTTTTCCTGGTTCGTACTCGATTTTTTATTCTTCAAGCTTTAGAGGCCAGCGAGCTAGGTGACTGCCAGGGTCTTTGATGGAAAATAACCATACCAATGAGCGCTATTCTGCAGCCAAAACAAATCTCTCTCTCTCTCTCTCTCTCTCTCTCTCTCTCTCTCTCTCTCTCTCTAGTCAAGTATTATTTTGTTTTTGCATTGCAAAAGGTTCTCGAACCATGTGCTACTGGAAGATCCCTTTCTATAGGAGCAAAGGCGAACGCGCTTGCGTCTGTGATCGAAGGGAAAGTCTCAAAATTGGGGAAGATTAGAGTGGGGTCAGAGACAACGGAGTGTCATTTTTAGTTCATCAAAGGAAAATTTATAATCAAAATTGCATTGGAAAGGGACATTCTTCTGTAGAGTTTTGTTAGAGTTCAGATATTTTCACAAAATTAGGGATTAAGTCAGTGGCGGCTCGTGGAATAAAACTTTGGGCATACCAGGCGAACAAATACGGCAAAAAGAAATCTAAGTATTAATTTTTTAAATACATTCGATTTTTGATGGGTTTGGAGTTATTCCTTTTTGCGTAATATAATGACCAAGATAAGCTATGTCTTTCCTCAGCAGCTCACACTTATCAGTGTGGCATATGAACGAATTCGTATTGTCCATATTTGACTAAAAAAGCTGTTTTCGGAATATGTTTAGGATCAAGCTTAACCTAATGTTTCTCTGAGGCAAGATCGAGTTTTTTTATGTTCGGCACATACAAAAGGAAAATCCTATACCACTCAACGAGCGGTGCGTGTGCGGAGAAAATGGTGGACGTTGCACTTGAAGCTCTGTAAGTTGTAGTTTTCGGGAAAGACGTTATTCGGAAGTCCATTCCAGAGCGAAGCAGTCCGCTAGATAAAGGAGTCCAGTAACAGCGACGTCCTAGGTATTCACAACTGAATCGTATGTTGATGAGCAGCTTGTGTCTAACGGGTATTTCTGGAACAACTCTGGGTGGAATCATAAGTACCAGCTCGTTCGAATAGTATCGACGGTAAAGAGATAGGTCCTCCACTTTTCTTCGATGTTCAAGGCTATCAAGGTCCTTAGTCAACTCTGTGTCATCTACAAGACAAACTGCTCTCCTCTGTATGGAGTCCAATATTTTGAGTAAGTGTTTGGGTCCCGAGCTCCACACATGGGAACAGTATTCCAGTGATGGTCTTATCTGGGCCTTATAGAGCAGTAAGAGCTAATGAGCTGTATACAACTTTTTTGCTGTATAGAGTGCTCCTAGCCTTTGTGCTGCTGTCTTTGGAATTTGGTGACGTGATTATGCCAAGACATGTGATTTTCTACGTTGATGATGATGATGAGCAACCTTATGAATGACGCCAAAGTCACTGTTTGTCCTGTCATTGATAAATCAAGTCCTACGGTGTTTGCTTTTTTTGAGAAGACAGCTGCTTGAGTGTTTCCTGCGTTAAACTGGACATTATTTTTCTCACCATGGCAGCAATCTGATTTTCTCGCTCGCGTTGGGAACGAGCAGCGGTCATTGGAGTTCGCGACATGAATGAGGATATAAGAGTGATGTCGTCTGCAAATCTGTAAATAGAATTGTTGGTCATGTCTAAAAGATCGTTAATATAGAGCAAGAACAGCGTGGGAGACATACACCCTTGAGGAACACCGGCATTGATTTTAAATTCCTCCGAGAGATGTCCATCAATACCAATTCGGATGCTTCGATCTCTTAAGAAATTGGAAATCCATAAAAGCAATGCTGTTGGTACTCCGTATGTTGTCAATTTGCTTAACAATCCGTCATGCCACATCCTATCAAATGCTTTGGATATGTCGAGAGCCACCGCACGAGATTCGCCATAGCTCTCGATGGCTTTGGTCCACAGGTAGGTCACGTAAGTCAGGAGATCTCCCGTTGATCTGTGCTTGCGGAAGCCATACTGGCGATCGCTTATGATGCCTGCCGATTCAAGATATTTTAAGAGCTGTTCGTTGATCAGTTTCTCCATGACTTGGGACATGATGGGTCATAAGGCAATTGGACGGTAATTACTTAGAATCGTTTTTTTGCCTTTCTCCAGGATTGGTTGCACCTGAGCGCATTTCCATCTAGAAGGAAAGCATGCAGTTCTGTATGATAGGGAGAAAAGCTTGCATAGTGGAGTTGTTAGTTCAGCAGCACATTTCTTAAGCACAACTGCTGGAATGCCATCCGGCTTTGATGCTCTTGAGCAGTTTTTCCCAAACCATGGTTTACTGTTTGAGATACGTTTCATAGAAAAGGGGATGAAAGCTTCTATACCAGCTAGGATAGCATGAGTTATCTCATCAGCAGATTGAGTGGTATTTTGATTTCTAAAGACATCTTACCAAGGAAAAGAAAGATAAAACTCGCGAAGATTACGCCACTTTGCAGATTTGTAGTGCCAAACCTTTCGGGGACCGGTGGCTCCTGCATTTTGATAGCAAATTCACAGGTTGCGGAAGCAAGATTGTGGCCTGATGAGTCCAACGGAGGTTGGGCAGTTACGGTGTAGAGGTCAGGATTAGTTGTTAAGAATAGATCCAGGAGGCTAGCAAAATCTTTTTGACGCTCAGGGATCCTGGTAGGTTCGTTAGCCATCGTGGTTTTTGTTGTAGTGTTTCAACCAGTCGATTTTATGTACCTTGAAGTCTCCTATGACAATTTCTGCCGTTGCTTTGGATAGTTGATCTGTAGAAAATCAGTTGGATTGCCAAGATTTGAAAAAGCCGTTTATATTGGCGATCGCTAGGTGGTCCATACAAGCAACAAATGAATTTGGTTTCTCGATTTGTGCTCAATTTCAACCGTATGATATCGTAGTCCTTAGTTAGGTTCATTTGTTTCTTCTAGTTCGAAACATAAATCGTCTCGTATAAAAACAGCGAAATTGGGTGTAAAGATCATATCCGGGTATATTCAAGTGAACATTCTTAGTGCTTGATTTCACTTTTGTTTCTGATATGAGGCTTATTTGATGTTAGATGCTGGTCGACCGAGTTAATATTTGTGTTGATGCTTCTGATGTTTGCAGAAGTCCAATCGCAGTCTATTTTCTATATTGTAGACGTTCAGGACTGATATTCCCCTCAGGCCAGCCTCCACTCGGAGATCCGATTGGGAGGCTTTTTTTACCTCCGAAGTATTTTGATTTGGGAGGCACCATCATGCAATATTTTTTGTTTTCCACCCTGGGAACCGGATCACAAAGGCATGGTGATGAAACATGAACCAGAGGTCACTTCACGCCACCTAAGCCAATGTGGTGGTATTTCACCGAGCGATGCGGGTGGACCACACCTACCACTACTACAGTGTAGTAAAGTACTCACATTTTTCTAATTGAGCGTTGAGCTTCCGATAATCGACTACGATTCGCCATTTGGGCTTCTCTGTAGCACCAATCGCTAAAATAATGTTGACCTGTTTAAAAAAAGGTACAGGTAGCAATTATTGGTGAGGCGACTCATCTGACGCGCTGCCACTACTTATCTGGTTCATATATTTACGTAAAAAACTTTCAATAGTTTTATAACATTGTCAATAGATTAATATACATACATGTAAGGAAACAAGTTTACAGAACACAGTATTAAATTACTTCACTTATACACAGATACAAAATATACACATTAAAAACTTAAAAAATCCAGCTCTGTGACCTGATAGCTCACGAATTCCTCAATTGAATAAAAGCATTTTTCTATAAGAAATTGTGTTATTTTATGCTTAAAAGAATTTAGAGGAATATTTCTAATATTATGTGGCAACTTGTTAAAAAATGTAGGAGCATAATGGCGTGTTGCATTCCAGGAGGTTTTTAAGCGCAAAAAATGGACTTGTATATTAAGGCATTCGCGTGTATTGTGTCATGGGTCTCTTGAGCCGAGGTATAGCCAGAGACGTTCTTTCGAAGATACAGGAGAGCCTCAAGGATGTATTGTGCTGGAAGTGTCAAGATCTTTAGACTTTTGAAGAAAGGTTTAGCATTATCGCGGTATTTAATTCTAGTTATTATCCTGATTGCTCTTCTCTGCAAGCTCAAGACACGAGAGGCATGCGCCGAATGTCCCCAGGCCAGTAACCCGTACACGCATCATACAGAATGGAAAAGTCCGTAATATGCCATTTTTAATGTTTCCATGTTCGATTTTTGAAATATTGCGAAGAATGTATGTTGCTGAACATAGTTTTTTGATATGATGTCAACATGGCTTTCAAAGGTCAACTTTGCATCCAGAGTTACTCCCAAGAATTTGATTTTTTCAGGGTTTTCTGGGATGTTAGTTTTTTTTTAAAGAGAACATCATGGTTTCAGTTTTATTTAAGTTAACATTTAAAAGATTTGAAAGAAACCAATCAGTAGCAGTCTCAGTATGCCGGGGCATCTCAATTCTTGCTTCTTCCATAGATTTAGATTTTATAGAAAAGTTGTTATCGTCAGCGAATTCAACAATCTTGCATGAAGGTAGGGCACGCGCAAAATCATGGACGTAGATTAGGAAGAGCAAAGGTCCCAAAATTGATCCCTGGACAACACCATGCCGCATAACCCTCTCCTCAGACCGTTTACCATTTATTTCGGTGACCTGTCTGCGATTCGAATGGTACCCACACAAGAGTCTTAGACTAAGGTCATCCAATCCATATTATCTAAGTTTTTCGTAAAGGATATCGTGCAAAAATAACGTATTTCCAGTTGTCGTACTCTCGTTGCTGCTGCCAGGAGTTTCACTCGGTGTTTCTTCCTAGTAGTATCGAGTGGAAACCTCTTGAGTTCTTGCTGTAGAATCGCCGCTACCAGTTGGACTTTTTCTGTTCTGACAGCGTTGACAAACCCTGCAACGACTGTGCCAATTAAAAATCTAATCCCAAAAACTTCACTTTAAAAAATCGCTATTTATTAAAAAACTATTATTGGTTACTACTTATTTATATTTAGATTTCTAATTGACATAGTAATAATGTAATTCTTAACTAACTGCATAATGCTAAAATATTAGAATAAAAGAATAGCATCGTATGATTTCCTTGACAATCGCTTGTTCGTTGAACAGTCTTTCCATTCTGCCCATCAGGTAGTAGAATTATCACCGTGAATTTCCCTGCATAGTTGGCCTATTGGTGGGTATAAATTCTTAAATAATACTTTTATATCTATGCCCCATTGTTATCAAAAGAAAACTGAAGAGACAAATTAGAGAAGTATGATCTTCATTATGTAAAGTCGGCTTTTCTAGATGTGAGAATATATACTAACCTAACCATTCTAACCACTCCAGACGAGTGGTATGCAGTCGGGAACAAGCTAGAACCTGAATATTCCCAATGGAAAGAAGATTAGGAACGTCCCATGTTCAGTTGAATACCTTCTTATAAAATTACATAGTAATAAGTAATTCGTTGGAAATAACAAAGTTGCAAAGCTAGCAAATAATTAAAAAGCTAGAAGGCGTTCTTGTATAATTTACTTTAAATACAAAGATTTGCTTAAATTGACTAACTGGTTTATTAAAATCAATTTTCCCTTGCGAGTGTCATCTTTCCAAATCATACACTGCTTATTCTATGAAAAATATATATGTAAATTGTTTCCTGCTTAATGTATAAACTATCGTGATGGAAAATGTGGAAAATACGTCTTTTCCCGTTTTATTACTTACTTGAAATTAATATTTCCAAACTGATAGCCATAAATTTTATGCAATTTCTTAGTGCATGATAAAGTACGTAGTAGAAGAAAATGTATGTACTTCTGGAGAAAATTTATGTAAAATCGCGGAAAAGATTTATACAGAAGAGCCGTAATAAATGTATTCACTTTGAAACCAGTTGAATACGTATGCGGCATTAAGAAGCAGAATTTACCTGGTATTTGTTTGAATAGCATCGAATATATGGAAGCTTTGATACAAATGTTTTATTGATTGAAATTAAATTATTTCGTATGTATGGCATACAATTTGGTTCTGGTATCTGTTATAGGTGAATCGAATAGTTAAATCGAGACTTGTTATTTATCATCTACAGCAATTAATTACGTTTATTATTAGATTATTATCTAGTTATTCTTTTGCATAAGGGGATTGAGCTCAATTCCAATTAGACCCATAATTTGACTACTTCTTGTGGTCAAAATAATAAAAAGCTAGTGAAACTGCAAGAACATACTGACATTAGATCAATTTGAGCCTGACGAAAGTTTCACAGAATGATGCTAAAGAAGACTGGTAGTTACGAATTTAAAAGGACCCCGCTAAATTATCGGATCTTTTGCAGATATTCTAATTGAGTAATTTTACATTTTCGGAATTCCTAAACGTCTTCCTATTGGGTATATTTAGATCCTGCCTTGCTCTACACTACACATATTTTGCCTGCAGAGCAGTAAGGGTGGTTTTTATTACCAAATTAGGGAAATCGAACTACACTCGGGCGACATCCTACCGACCAATTAGTCTTTCTAGTTTTCTCTTGAAAATAATGGACAGAATAGTAAGCTGTTACATAAGGAAGGTGGTTTTGGTAAGAACACCAATCCATACCCAGCAATATTCTTACTAAGGGAGAAAGTTCACGGAATTGGCTTTCCATCACCTAGTTGATCAGGTGGAAAAAGTGCTTGATCGTGGAATTGTAGAGTGGATAAAGGTAATGCTATCTAGGCGCACCAGTCAGGGTGGAAATTAGCAGCGATTCTGCGGTGGCGAGGACAGCCAGAGGCTTCCTCTAAAGTGGGGTTTTGCTGCCCCTCCTTTGGTGTCTAGTAGTAGACAGCTTGCTGTAGGACCTGAATGAGGCTGGGTTTTACAACCAAGCCTATGCTGATGATCTGGCGATCATTTTCGATGACCGAGGGAAATTTATCGTAGACTCACGCAAAGATCAGTTCACTTGGTAAAGAGAAGGTGCAAGGGATAGGGGTTTTCGGTGTCAATCCAGACAAGGTCGAATTAGTGCTCATTACGAGGAAGCGCAAACTGGGAGAAATCCTTTCGGGTATCAGCTCGTTCAGCTGGCCTGTTAACTAAGCTTCTCGGAGTCATACCGAACTTCATCTCCTTTGGAGTATGAGGATTTGAGGCCTGCATACAGAACTGAAAGGTCTCGGTTACAATAGCTCGAGGGGACACGTCAGGGTCTGGAGAAGGACCATTAATGAATGTCCGGAACGCTTAATGAGGGTGGATTACATACTGCGTACCTTCAGATCAAGTAGACCTACCAGATTTCACATATTGGATAGAGCAGATCGTAGTCTACGTTCGGTTTATGGAATCGTTTGGTACACGGACGGCTCCAAAGCGAATAGTGGTGTTTGAAGTGGATGTGTGAAAACAACCGTAGTCCAGGTCGAGATGCATTCGATCCTCAAATGTGGGTATGAGAACCAGTTCATAAAACTGCGACGAACATTAGCTTTATTTCAGTAAGGAGTGTCTTGGTTCCTAAATGCTATCCAATGTAAGAACCTTCAGAGGGAAGGATATCTAAATTTGATCGGAGAGCAGAGCTGCTCTGTCGACTCTTGGGTTTGTTAAGGTTGCGCTGGTTTCTGAATGCAGAGATGTCCTGGCTTGTTTGGGTTCCGGGACCCTGCAATGCTTAGGGGGCGAGGGGGCTGATCGTCTGGCACGACAGGGTTCCGAAATACCTCCAATGAGACCTGAGTGGGTATGTCCCAAGAATAATAAGCGAGAGAGGGGATGGCTACATCAGTCGGATTTTTTTAACTGACAGCTGCTCTGTCGTGACGTCGCCATGCGCGAAGTTGGCTCGAAAGGCTTAAGATACATATAGCAAAGACGTACGAGCAAGACTAACCTGCATGAGCCAAAAGTAAATAGAAGTATAACGATTCAGGGATTATTAAATCTTGTATGAAAAGTATTCTTAAGAGTATAAGTTTATGAGAGAAAAATAGATAAAAATAAAATAAAATCTGACAACTCTTTTATACAGTGTGGACCAAAAAAAGTATGCATAATTTGGAGGAGCCTAATAATTGTTTCTCAGAAAATGTTAGTTAGTACCTTTCTGAAATAAACCATTCATATATTATATTATTTATAGCTATCTAAAATATCATATCCAAAGAGAAAAGTTGAACGTTAGTTAGTTAAAAATTCCTTTTATACTACAAATATTTGTATCTATTTATACGTTTACTGATATTCAAAATAGTAATTTTCTTATGGCACTCTGAGTTCGACGTTCTATTTCCAAATTATGGAAAATAAAATTGAATTAAGAAAACCATAGTTTTATAATTTCTGTGTATTAACTAGTAAGTGTTACATTCATAATGCTAACAACAAGAAGCGTCTAGGGCACCTACTAACTTTTCGATGCGAAAGCTGCGGACATGCGTAATGGCGAAATGTATCAGAATTACCCTTGTCTTCACTGTCCAGTAATATGTTTCCAACACATATGATGATGTAGTAGTCAGAGCTGTTGCTTGCCATTCGGACGCTGCGGGTTCGATTCCCGATGTAACACATGTTTTGTTTATTTTTTTAAGGTTGTGTTTGTTTGTATTAATTTATTTTTTTTTTAATTTTCTTTCTTAATTTTGAGCAAGCCTTGGGTTAGTTCTTGTTGGTTGCAGTTGTCCGCAGCTGTCGTATCAAATGTAAGTAGGTTCCCTAGATTCTTGTCTAATGACATGGGTGCTTATGAATGAAAAATCCTTAATATATGATTCGACACTGCTTATGATATAATATATTTATGATATTCTAACGTGATAAGCAAGGTCACAATCAATGGAACTTAAACAATGTATAAATAAGAATTACTTTTCAGTGTGTGTACGTGAACCTATCTACTTTTTTAAGAAATATTGTTTAAAACCTAAATAGCCAAGTGTGTAATAAAACCCTCAATTTGACAACTTCTCTACAATATTTGGTATATTATTATTCCTCCCAGACTTGCTTACTTTTAAAAATAATTTAAGTTGAACCTACCTTATTTAATAAAAAAATCACTGAAAAATACTCAGCAAAACAGGCACTGTGGTCTCTGCTTTAATCCTCAGTTTATAGGAGTTTCTTTAGGGTCAAACAAAAAATATAATAAATATTAAGTTTCTCAATGTTCAAGGCACCAAAACACAACTATCAATGATTTCAAAACATCCGAAAATATCACTAAAAAAGCTAAAAACACAACGAAAACATAGAAGATGCAATGACCGCAAACCGCAATGGCGAAACGAAGGACGTTCGTTGTGCAGGAACGACACAGCGACAACAATGTGGTTGAGCGGGTCGTGGGGTATGAGGCGATAGTAAGTGAACATAGGCTCTTATGGGAAGTAACTATCTTTTCTAGTTTATTATTCTTGGGTGTATCCTACAGTACGGCCGCCCTCCTTAGGTATACAATTAATGTGCGGTCCAAACAGTAATGCCAACAATACCGATGTATCGGTAGATCTATCGATTTTGAAACTAATTTAATATACCTATTTTCTGCGCCACCTACCGATATTTTCGAATGCTAACTAATAAATAAAATTTGTAAATAATAGAAACAAAGCATCTCGAATCAGGTCCTATTTTACCTCTTATCAATAAAATTATAAACAGTCTACTCTGAATGGCGCTTATTAATTTTGAAAAAATTCTGTCATTTCCAAATAACGCAGTGTGAGTAAACTAAAACTAGGCGATGAATCGTTAATGTTTAAAACTTTAAGAGATTTTTCTTTTAATATATTAACATTTCCACACGCCTCTGTTAATGCGAAAAGAATATTTTCATCTGTAAGCTTAATGAAAACCAACAAATAGACAAATTAAACAGGGAACCCATAGTAGGATTGTTACATACAAATTAACATTTCCACACTCCTCTGTTAATGTGGAACGAATATTGTCATCTTTATGTCATGTATTTATACATATCTTCTATTTTTGTCTGTTTTATGTGAATTTTTAATGTTTTTCTTAAATAAAACTTTTTTTTTAGAGTAGTCTTGATGTTTTCATAAACTACCGACTATTTTTCTAAACTATCGATTCTCCATGTACTAGTCTACCTACTTTTGATTTATAAGGCAGGCTAGATTACTCTTGGGAGTTTCAGCAACTTTCTAAAGAGGAAGGACATGAAGCTTGTGACAAAGCTGCTCACAGGAAATTGTAGTTTTAATAGACATATACACCTGCTGTGGTTCGTAGATGATCCTGTATGCAGATGGTGATTGGAGAATGAGGAATCGTCTACTCATGTTCTTACCGACTGTCCAGGGAGGTGCAGTTCGGAATATGTTTAATCTTGGAGCCTCGTAATATATTTGCTATTTCTGTAAAACTGATAAGTTTAAAATATCCCCTTATTTATACAAAATATTTAATTTTTAAATTTAAAGTTTAAAAATTCCCAGTCGGATTCTTCTAACCATACTTCTTACTCATAACAAAAAATGGATTTTAAATAAATTCGTTTTCCTAGAACATCGCCTCAGGTGATATTAAATTTTAAATTAAATATTTCATTCAATCTTCTAGCATCCTTCAAAAATATAATATAATAATAATAACCATTAATAATTTATTATGTTTTGGTGGATTTATTTTCTTCTATTTTTGAAGTGAAACTTCTTAACGCGCGCCGGGAGTAAAATTTGAAGTTCGCGACACGACGAGAGGCCGCGGCGGTCGGTGACGAAAAACGGTCACGATATTTTATTGTGATATCTTTGTTAGTTTACAAGCAAAAAATATTGGTTTTCTCTATTACCTTGTCAAGACATAAGCGACACTTTTATGAAGAATATATTTTTTCATTTAGGCCTTCCCTTTTTCTTAATTGAGTGGTATATTTAAAAAAACTACTTTTTAATAAAATCCGTTACGATATGTATAAGGCTAGGGCGTTTAAGTTTAAGAAGTTTCACTTCAGATATGCGCACATAGTGCACACGTTTTTTTTCTTTTTTGATGCATTTTATTTTCTTTCCTGTTTATTTATAAAACGCTTAAATTGCAGGTGACCGGTGTCTCTATTTCCATTTTTTTTTGTATATTTAATATCAAAGTTACAGCCAAAGCAGAAATTGCTTCTATCAATATTGACCGCAGACATTAGCCGAAATAAATACGAGATTTGTGGTTAGTTTGATTCAGCTTTTGCCAGTTTCTATATAAAATGTTGCTAGGTTAAGGAAAACTAGCAAACATGAACCCAAACTAATCAAAATGAACTACAATTGACTCATACTTCATTTAATTAGTCATACGAAGTGACTTAGCTATAACTTCTTCATTATTCTTTTGCTTCTCTTATGCAATCTTTCGTTTAGTACGCTTTTAAATTCTTCTTTATCTTTATGTCGATTACTTTGTATTACGTAACGGTCCGAAATACTAGATTAAAGTAAACGAAAAAATCGAAAAATATTTAAAAAAAACGGCTTATTAAAAATGACAAACGGAGAATACTGCAACGATCAGAAGGAAAGTTTAGAGGTACTATTACAGACTCACTTTCCTGGATCACAAATCGTAGAAGATACCCAGAACCAGACTAATCCTCACAACGAAGGGTTCCAGAGCCCGAACAGGAGGTACAAAAGACTGGCAGGAAAAATATTCACTAACAATAGAACAAAATGGGCAATCAATAGCTTTAAGCCCTACAAATCCCCCGACAAAGACGGGATCTTCCCTGTCCTGCTTCAGAAAGGCTATGAGATCCTGAAGGTATACCTACAGAAAATCTTCAAAGCTAGCTTTGTCCTAGAACATATACCACTAGCTTGGAGGAAGGCAAATGTGATTTATACCTAAGACCGGCAGGCGTCCGGAGGACGAAGCAAAATCATACCGTCCCATCAGCCTAACCTCCTGTTTCCTCAAAACAATGAAGAAAGCAATCGATCAATACATAAGAAGCGAAACTCTAACGAGAACATCGCTCCCTCCTAGGCAGTTCGCCTACCAAGCAGGCAAATCCACACTAAGTGCACTGCACTGTCTAGTTGAAGACAATCGAATGCAAAGAAATTGGTCTTGCTGCGTTCATTGATACAGAGGCAGCATTTGATAATACCTCACATTAGTTCATCAGTAGAGCACTTCAAGAGTGAGAAGTTGAGCTCCCAATCATAAGATGGACAGAAACAGTGCTAAAGCACCGCTTGGTAACAGCAGGAATAAAGGGAGCGTCAAAAACCGTCAGCACAGTGAAAGGGTGCCCTCAAGGAGGTGTTCTCTCCCCCCTACTATGGACACTAGTAGTGAATAAAATTCTTACTATTTTGAGTAGAGCTGGGTTTATAGTTCTAGGCTACGCAGACCACCTAGTAGTAATAATAAAGGTCAAACATGAAAGCGTAACTTCAAACCGCATGCAAAATACCCTAAACATCATCAAGAATTGGAACGAAGGGGAGGGACTCCCCCTAAATCCTAGGAAAACCATTATTGTCCTGTTTACAAAAAGAAGGAATCCAGAAATGAGAGCGCCCATCCTACACGGAACACAGTCAGATTTTTCCGCCGAGGTAAAATATTTAGGGATCACACTGGACCGTAAACCTACCTGAAACAAGCATCTAGAAAACACCATCTCAAAAGCCGCAGCGGCAATCTGGACATGCCGTAAACTAGTTGGCAAGATGAGGCCAAAAACCATAAATGGTATATTGAATCTGTCAAACAATAATAAAGACCATGGTCACCTATGCCTCGCTGGTATGGTGGTCAAAAACCCAGCAGGTCACCGCTCGGACCAAACTTAATAAAGTGGAAAGGCTGATATGCCTGGGAATAACAGGGGCAATGTCAACGTGCCCTACTGCAGCCTTAGTGGCACTGTTGAGCATGCCTCCTCTTCATCTCAGTGTGAAGAGGGAGGTGATTCTCAGTGCTCACAGGCTATTCCAAATAGGCAAATTCAAGCCTGGAGATTTGACTGGTCACCTGCGCATTTTTGAAGAAATAAAACTGAAAAATGCCAGCAAACCAAGTGACCAAATGACGGTCGTGTTGGACCAAGATGTCTCATTCGCAGTGGGTATTGATGACCGCCAATCATGGGAGAGTAAAAATCTACCTCAGGCCGATAACGCATCGCTGTGGGACACAGATGGCTCAAAACTAGTGAAAGGAGCAGGATTGGGCATTTCAGGTCCAAACTGAAAGCTTTCCAAACCGCTAGGCACATATATAACCATCTTCCAAGCGAAAGTGATTGCCATAAATATATGTGCAGAAGAGTGCCTCACACAAGGACTTCGCAGGAAGCACATCTACGTTTCAGACAGCCATGCGGCTCTAAAAGCTCTAAAAGCTTCCAAGTGGGTGTCAAAGCTAGTCTGGAAATGTAAGCAAACCCTAAAACAACTAGCAACACGCAATCAGGTAACTTTAATGAGAGTTTCTGGCCATAGAGGCATAGAGGGCACGAAAAAGCAGACTGCCTTGCGAAAGAAGAAGCTGGAACACCATATTATGATCTTGAGCCCTACTGTGGCCTTCTGAAGAGCCACATCACTGAAGAACTAAACAAATGGGAAAGAGACCAACTGTCGTCCTTCTGGAGAAATACTCCAGGACTGAGACAGGCGAAAAGAAGAAGACAACCAATGCAGATTTTGCAATTATGCAACTGAAACCACATAACATCTACTATGCCAATGTCCAACCCAACTCTGCAAAAGGCTCAAGTACCTTGAATGAGTACAGCTATCACCTCAAGAAGTGAGTCAACTACCTCCCAAGAAAATAACTTCGTTTGGAAGAATCCTACATCTCTTGGACACAAATTAAGTTGCAGTCACCTACCTCCCAAAGAAATAGCTCCGTTTGGAAGAAGCTTCTCTTTGACAAAAATTAAGTTGTAGAGTCATGCACAAAATATCTGTAAAGGTAGCAGTGTCTTTTACAACTTTACCTTGTTATATTTAAAATGTCTTAATATGAAACAGCAGAGCTAGGCCTATATTATTAAAGATTCTTACCGGGTTGCGTATAGAGTTGCGTTACAGAACCAGTCGTAAATACGGCCACGCGATTAGTAACAGAAAGAAATCTGACCATTTGTGGCATGCGACGCCTAGTCGGTGTCCCGCAGAATGGATCCCTGCAATATCTTACTGCCGTTTTCTGGCTGAATTAAGCTCAAATACACTAACATAATTAGTGATTTATGTGCGGTCCAGGTTGTCGCACTGCTGGTTTCAGTCGAGAATGCAAATATTTTTTAAAGTTTTTGAAGTGAATAGAATACTCCTTTGATTTCATGAGAAGAACCTTATAATATGAGTATAAAAAAAAGAAAAAAAAACATAGAAACTAATCATGAAAAATCCGAACAACCGCAATATACTACATATTCGAAATGGAATCGAAGTATTCACTTGTATCACGTATACTGTGTTACACGCTACTTTCTTTTCTTCATTTTCGGCATGCCTTGGGTTGGTTTGGGTTAGGATTGTTTGCATGCCCCCTCGGAGCAAGTGAATCCAGCGGAGGGTCGTGCGCGAAGTGAAATATTGGTGGAATGATACAAATTTACTAAATATGCACACATGCATGAAATATAAAATACCACTAACCTGTAGGTCCTTCACCAAAGGAAAAATGCACCTACACAATAGGCATCACAATTTATGTCAAATTTGATACAAGACATTCTTAAATAATACAAATATAAACATTACTGCTCAGCTGTAACGCACGTGCTTATCTAGCCAATCAGGTGGCGTCATTTAACTGGGGTCCTGTAATTCGGAGGCAAACAAAATACGCTACCGGGTTCCGTGTGAATAAAATACTTCTGTACTACGACTCAGGAGCAGTTAATCAGTATTTATTTCTATACACACTGCCTATTGAAAAACCACTAACTTCAACATTAAAACTAAAACTATACACATTAATTTATTTAAAAAGTCTCAAGTTCAACTATTTGGTTATTATTTACCTGTAAATAATTTTTGATTCTGAAACTGAAACTATCTTGAACCACTATGGGCACTGTGCAGGTGACAAGTGCGCCTTCCTTATATGCAACAAGGGAATCATAAGCCAGATAGTTGAAAAGCAAAATATACGAGGAACCAAGAAATGAAAATAGAGTTTCATAGAAAGTATATATAAAGCATAATAGAGATATCGCCAAACATCGAGAAAGTCATATAAAACTATTATCTAAGGTACATACGGTAACAGAAACTACAAGAAAGGAAATATAAGAAGAAACCAGAAACTATAAAGAAAAAAATACACTAAAACTATAAAGAAACAATACACTAAGGGAGTTTATATGTTCCAGTATGCGTTTTCTATCGCGGTCGCGAAACTTCTAGCTGGCAAACAGTGGGAGATATTCACACTACATTAAGTTAAACCAAATTCAAATGATGAGTGATGATTACTGCCAACAAACTTACTATTTATCTGCTAAAATAGAATACCTGATTTTTAAAATTGACGTAGAAATATATATTTTTTTCACCTGGACAAAGGTGCACTGGTGCGGGAATTAAGAAACCGTATAAATTGATACGTCCCAGTAAAATGCAAAAGTATCCTCAAAATAAAGAAGATGTGACAAAAAAAATCGAGTAAATACTTAACGTCTTGGGGGTCTAGGTAATTTTTATTAGAAGATCAATTTTACTATATTTTTAATTTTTAACAATTTACGTACAGGGTGTTCACCCATAATGCCCCCCCCCTTTAACTTTGTTAATTTTTAAGCTACAAAAAAAATAAAAAACAAAATTGTAGGGTTTTTAAATGTAGTTTTTGCACACGTAAAGGAAAAAACAAAAAAATGTATAGTATACAGAGTGGATCAAAAAGAAACATGTCTTTAAATCTAGCCCCCATTTTTTATTCGATTTTTCGATTCTACGTAAAATTCTAAGGATTTTTAATGTAACACACTATATGCCAATTCCTAATACTTTAGGAGTTATTGACAGTTGAAGTCGCTATTTTGTTTGTTCTTTTATTTTTTTATGGCAACAGCCACCTACGAATATTATTTTTTGTTTAGCTTTTGAAGTAATTGAGGTATAAATATTGAGTTTCCTCAATTCGACCTAGTGCTTTTGTATCTTCTGTTTTAAAAATGATTAAATAATTATTATTATAATTAAAAAATAGCGACTTCAACTGTCAATAACTTCTAAAGTATTAGGAATAGGCATATAGTGTGTTATATTAAAAATCCTTGGAATTTTACATAAAATCGAAAAATCAAATAAAAAATGGGGGCTAGATTTAAAAAAAATGTTTCTTTTTGATCGACCCTGTATACCATACAATTTTTTGTTTTTTTTCTTTACGTGTGCAAAAACTACCTAAAAAACGCTACAATTTTGTTTTTTTATTTTTTTTGTATCTTAAAAATTAACAAAGTTAAAGGGGGGGGGGGGGGGGGGATTATGGGTGAACACCCTGTACCTACTAACAGGGGAGTGTTATATATAATCTGCGTGAGTAGATTACCATTGGGTAGAAAATATTGATAATTTTTTTTAAGATAGGTAAGGTTAGGAAATAAACAATTTGACCGCGTGTCAAATTTTGAAACAATCAATACTTTGAAATCGCTTTGCCATTTGTTAAACTGTAAAATATCGACTGAAAGCATTGTTTGTCCTTAGCATCTCTCTGCTCACTTATCCTGGGAGTGGGATATAGTGCAAATAAATGCATAGTAATTAATTTCGGCAATGTAACAGCTTAAAAGTTATATACACGTCTTGACTCTTGATTATGATTTCGTTTGTCGCCGTAAAAATCTCGCTTCTTAATCTCAAATCGTAATGAATAATTCCTGTTCTCTGACATCCGTTATAAGAGGTTTGGGCAACTGAAATCAAAACAAACCATTCTGAAATTTCCCGTGTCCGAACCGAACCCTTATTTATTCCAATTAAACCCTACGGAGGGTCCTAACAGTCCTACGAAAAACTTCTTTAGGCTTGGGACTCCATATTAGGAAATCAAGGCCCATAAACGTTTACGACAAGTCGCTGGTCGTTTAGTCCAGTCCATTATGTCTCAGCCACGCGGTTATCCTTAAATTTTCGGACCTTCTTGCTCCTCGAGGAAATGCGTGCGTTATTTCGAGATCGGTTTGGACGTTATTTATGTCACTGAATGAGTATAAGGGGGAGTCTGCATATTGCACTTGTAAAATTACTTTATAGTCTGAATAATTTTAACATAATCTTCGCAAGGGTAACGCCACTTGATAAAATTTCTTTCGACTTTGGAGGAAATTT
>MU194760.1:790-17945 GCA_016904865.1 Pissodes strobi | reverse complement strand
CTTCTGGATACAATTTGCTCAATTTCGATTCGAAATTTCCAGTTAATGGTTTTAGGTTTACGCCTTTGGTTCTTTTATCTATTTTTAATTCTTTGTAGCCATCTTCAACGTTGTGCGAGTGTTTAAAAAAAAATGCTATATGGTTTGTCCTTTTCTATCTTTATTACTCGAGTATTAACCCAATCAACCTTTTCTCCCGTCTCAAGTACTTTCCTATTAGAAATAGTCTTTTCAATTGCCTCTGTAGAAAAGAAGTTGTCGGTGCACATCTCAGTTACAACAAACTTATTCTTTTTTTTTGCAGGATAAAATAACTGTTTTGAAGTCCTCCATAGTGTAAACACGTATTTGGTGCTTTAGAGCCCGTTCAATTTCGCCAAAAGCAGTATCGTTGGGCAAAAAACTGTGCCCAGGTATGAGGTATTTAAACAGAATTGTTTTAAGAGTCTTATGTCCACTAAGAACAGCTTTCAGAAGGATAATGATTTTAATGTTACGGCATGAATCCGACCACATTATCAGTTCTTCAGCATTTGGATTCAAGTATTTTTCGATAAACAGTTTTATGCACGACCCAACCTCTTGGGCACCTCTGCCAGCTACTCCTTCTTTCCATACAATACTATGGGGGGTATTTGTTAAGGCACTAAAAATTCCTTCATTATACAGACAGTTGTCGCTTATAGTATGTTATATTTGTTGGAATCTTTGGCAAACTCAACACTTTTTGCATGTCATAGCTTATTACCTCATGCGTTTCATTTGCTGCTGAGAAATCTGCCTTCATTGCTTGACGGGCTTCTTTTGCCTTACTTGAATGAGTAATGTGTAGAGAATTTAGTTCTTCTTTTAGAGGCTCACTTAAGCCAATATTTTGTAACTTTTCTTGCTGAATATGGCATACATTGCAAGTGTCTTTTACTGGTGGTTTTCTCCGAAGGTTAAAATTTTCACAAAATATTTTTTTGAAAGCGCTCAAACTAACTACTGGATTTATAATATTATTTTCGTGGGGTACAACATCTTGGTTAAAACTACTAAGCTCGCTGTAGACACTCACATTAATAACGTTAGCAGGTAAAACAGTAACTTTCTATAAAAAAGAAGACGTACATTTAAAATTAGCAAATACAGGTGCTATAACAAAATATTATATTACTTGCCTGAGCTAGGTTTAGTATTTTTTCTGTTTTCGTAAGATTTTTTTTAAACATTTTTAGACGACTCATACACTTCACAAGCGAGAAAACATAACAATGGCCATCATTTTCATTTTTTAGGTTAGGAACGTTAGGTAGAACCAAGCGCCAAAATTTAAATTAAAATAGTTAATCTAATTTATCTAAAGGGAACCAGGTCGCTTGGATCCATTTAGCTAAAACAGAAATCTGCTTTTTATAAGGTGGCGTTTGGTTCGTGGGCACATAGAGGTCGCAACAGTATTTGGTTCCTTTTAGCTATTTTACTGGTGGTAGAAAACAGCTAACCAAGTCGCTTTGTGCTATTAACTCATTTTTGCTATTTTGGCGGTTGGTTACTTTTAGATAAGCGGTATCCAATTCTCTCTCTCCATATTTTATCACATATTTTCTGTTAAATAATAAAATAATATTTTTGTTTTATGCAAATTCGCTGGCACGAATAGTAGAATAATATACACAAAACCCCTATCCGTTTAACGGTTGATTCTTGTCAGAGAAAGATAAGCCAATGCGGCGCGAAGGACATGGACGAGACCAAGATAAAAGATGGGTATCCCATGCTTGGCTTGAATTGTGGACGGGTCGGAAGAGAAATTGGCCTCGCCTTGTCACTGTGTAACTCTCTCCTTCTCTCTTTACCAACGCTATATGTCCCTCTCTACTTTCGCTCATTTTCCTTATCACAGATTTTGTAACGTTACGCGTTCGCCGTATCGTGCCGTCAATCTAACTCATGAGCAAGATTGAGTTGTCTAAAGCATAACGTCACTTTATGCATTAAACGTGATTGTGTCATAACATTTCATTCAGATAATCAATAATATTATCATTGGTCATATCTTTCTTAAGGAATAAATATTTTTTGTAGCCTTATTTTTTCGTGTATTCTCCCATTGTACTCATTTGAGTAACCAACTTTTTTTAAAAGTAACAAAATTTGTTGCAAACATATTTCTTCTAGGATGAGTGTGCCTAAACTCTTTTTATCCAAAAATATCCATGGGAGGCAATTGGTTAACCCATTACTTCCAACTGTGCTCATGTGAGTCACTGACTAAGCAAATATTTTATTTATTTATTTTTTAGTTAACGAAGTGTATTTTTGTTTTGTATTATTTGGATTCATTTGGGTCAATTGCAGCTCATTTTTGTAAGTGGGGGATAAATACTCTTAAAAGGTAATTCTTAAAGTCGATGATTGTAAAACTGTTTGGTTCATATCTAAAAATTACTTGTGATATTTGCAACATGATTCCTACACTAATCATCTATCCAATCCGTCAATTATTTGCAGATTGATACCAAAGCCCTGCAATCTCAAGTCGAAGAAAAGAAAAGACTAGAAGGGGAGAAAAAGCGTATTGATCAAATATTTGAAGATCAACTAAAAAAGGCCGATCAAATAGCGGTAGCTCTAGAACAGAAACAGAGAGAGGCTAGTAACATTTTAATATTCATGATTATCATAGTAGTAGCTTAATTAAAAATGAATGGCGCCGCTGGCGCCGTCATACAGTTTTTGTTATCACAAAATGAATTATTTTAGGAGGAAAAGAAGTTGCGTCAAGAAATAAACGATTTTCGTAAATACTTCCAAAGGCCGGAAGACCGACGAGAATTCGATCTAAATGACCCAAATGGAATTAAGAAGCAGCTGCCTTGTAGATTACACGACGAAGATCCGAGATTGGGTCCATCATCGGCACAAAAGTAGGAATTAACATATTATATTTTCTTTATCAGTATACCAACCTAGAGACTATAAGTTTTTTGAAGTTCTTTTAATAATAAGGATCAATAATTATCAATAGTTAAATTAAAGACATCAATGTCCTCTGCAAGAAATTGGATGACGTTAATGACAGATACCACGTGATCGACCTCTTGAGATGGAACAGAGGACCACATGGCAACATTTCATTAGTGGCTAAGTTCTTATAGGGAACAATGCCAATTACCGGACACCAACGCAACGTCAAAAGATATCGACTACTTCAGTTAATTAACATGGTTTATTGGCAGTTACTTTCTAAATTACTATAATTATAATTTTATTGGCACCTATTTATGGAATGAATGAACAGCGTCGATCTTACCGTGAAATACTTGTAGGTTTGAAGGGGAAGATCTCGTGAGTGACCAAAGATCAAAAGTTCAGAGGGAGCAAATTAAAGCATGGCTTGATCAGCAGATGGTAGAAAAGGAACAAGCCGAGAAAGAAAGGAAAATGGCGGAGGATGCTTACAAAGGTATGACAGTTAAATAGGGATCGATTGTGTCTGTCTAAATTTTGTCTAGAAAGACACAATGTCTATTGGTCAAAGATATACACTGGACCCGATTTTATAATTTATAAAACGTCACTTTTTTAAGAATGTTGACAGATCTGTCGTAGATTTGACTTTAGTACTTAGGAGGGTGTCCTCCAAAGCCTACGTTCCTGAGGACTGCAGCTTCTGTGTTGGAAATGTGGATTAGGTTATCAGGAACCAGAGGCTGCATCCCTGTGGCCTACAATTCAATGACTGAGCGGTCTGCTTTGAACTTTTATGTTCGCTTTCAATGGTCCGGTAGCTCAGTGGTTAGATAGTGTGATTGTGATGCGAAAGTTTTTGATTCTTTTTAAGGTTATGTTTGTAAAATGTTTTTTTTTCCTTGATTTTGGGATAGATTGGGTTAGTTTTTTTTTGTTGTGCCCAAGCGACGTAACTTAATTATTGCCGACAAAGGTCGCTGAAGGTGACCAAAAAATTCCAAAAAAGACGCTAGTCGGTAGTTGGGCCGGGCCTAAAAAGTTTGAGATCTACTGTTGTAAATTAGGGACGTCCACTTGATATCCGGCTTCCAGGGTGATAACAAGAAGGTCTTAGCAGAAAGCAAGGATAAAAATACAAGTAGTTGTACAGCGACACAGTATCTATTATAGGTATTAAACATTGTATCGATAAAGACGAATAGCAAGGATATTCATTTCTGGATAGCTTGCATTTTGTACACTGGCTGAAGGTAAGGCCACTTCCATGCTATAAGAAAGAGACCACTGTCGGGCATTATCTGATACACAGCACATAGAGGAGCAGAAGGAATTCACAACAGTTCCTCAATCCTCTCGGAGATTCTTTCTGCGTCTGGACCAGAAGATAGGGGAGACTGACATCAATCAACGCATGGATATGTAAGTCGTATTAGTTATCTATTCCTCTTCGACATTACAATTATGGAATTTTCCCATAGTACTCGCTTCAAGTGACCACGTTTTGCACTGCCTGCACATAATCTGTTTTTCTCTGGTTTTGCTGTTTGCAAATTTCTCACTGCAAACTAAATAGAAAACACTCTTCTTCTGACGAACCTGAAATTTCTTCACCAACTCCTTCACTCTTGCCTTCGTCATCTCTTCAGATTTCTTTAGCTTTGTTCTCCTTCCTGTGCATCTTTTTCAAATGTGTCAATAAGCACAGCAGATTTTAGTTTTTTTCGACCTTTAGTGGTAGCTTTAGGTAGTGGGCGAATAAATCGAGTCTGTGAATGTTCTTTGGGAACTATTTTCACTCGATACCAAGCAAGGAGTTCAAGTAGATTATTTATCACACTATCCGGTCAATTTGATATGGATGTGCCAAGAGTTTCTTGAGGTAGATCAACTGATCCACAGGTTCTAGAAAAACTGTTTGAGATGATTGCGGAGGTGGCTGGGCGGTAGAAACTCATCGTCCCCGAAAATATCTCTGCTAATGCTAGGTACCTTGAATTTTTTATGTTTTCTGGAATATCTGCTAGTAGCAGTACATCTGGAATCAAAGATGAGACGTCATGAACCATCATTGACTTTCCAGGGTTACTTCGTTGCCAACTGCCTTGAGTGGAATATAATTTAAAGGCACCATACTCTCTATTGTCCAATGGCTAGAGGCCATGTAAACGATGGGTGGAAATGATAATAATACCCCGTTTTCTTTTGCGTAATCCATCCAGAACCGTTGGATGCTCAATGAAATCTGAAAGGCCATTTCTAGTGAAGTTGTCTTTTCTCGGGAAACATAGGAGGTGTAGCATTGCTTATCTAACTTACGATGCAGATTATCCTTGATGACTGCCTTGGAGCTCTATTATTCAGTTTCAAGAAATAACCAGGAAATATCAAGGTAGACTCAGCTATGTAGGAAAAACCTGATGCCAAAATGGGTCTTTACTAATATCTATAATATTTTGCATTAAAAAATTGATTATTTCTTATTTAGCGATCCGGATTTTTTTTAATTCAAGCATCCTTTATGAATAACCCTCCAAACGTTAAATGTTGAACAGTTATAATACTATTTATGAAATATATTTTTAATAATACGATGCTCTGTCTTTTATCTTGTTCTTTGTTCCAATTATTCAATCCAAATTATTAGTGCAAGAATTTCATAAAGTGTATCTAACTTTTGTAGCGGCTGTGATTGCACGAGACCAAAGGGCTATCGAGTTAGACAAAATGGAAAAGACTTGCAGAAAGAAATTGGAAGAAGCCACTACGAAATATAATTTAGCATTGGTATGCATTACCGCACCTTTTTTCTTAGGAAATTTAATGGAAAAACCTGACCAGGGTGAAGTATCATACGTGTAGTAGTAAAATAGGAAAAAAATACATTATTACCGTTATATAATAAATTATTTCTAGAGCTGAGTTAAAATGTAATTTTCTCTTTATAATGATCGTTTGTCACGTGTAGGTATCAGATGACCAAATAAGAGACTCCCGCCATAGTATATTCAGAAATGTTTGACAGCGTACAACCTCAATTATACTGCACAGAGCAGATGCAAAGACCATAAACGCATTACCAAAAATGCCCACGTTTCGTAATATTCGAGTATATAGTGTCATTATTTTGAATAGACATGATGCAATTGTAGGTCAAATGCCTTCATTAGGACTATAATATCAACATTTGTCAATATGACAAATAGAGCTACAAGTTTAGTCTTGCGGGAAGGATTAGGATTTTGATTTTGATTAGGACATGTATAACAAGTTCACTTATTTTATTTTAACAATATGATCCCAAGGAAGCAAAGTGTAAGGTGGTCTGGAAGAAGACGAGAACTTGCCCGAGATAATTATGGAAGCTCTTACACGAAATGAATTTCAGATGAAAGAAGCAATTGCGAAAATCGGTACTAGTCAGCGGGGCAGAAATAATGTGTTGGAGAAGCCAGTATTTCAGAGATATTCGAAAATACAGAAGCGATGATAAAAACGTTTTTTTACTTGGATGGAACGTGGCTCAATAAAGGGCATTCGGTTCCAAGAACCTGGTGGGAAAAAACTATTTAAAGCCCTCGCTAGGCATTTATGGAAGGCATGTCCACAGGCTTGAAAATGCCTTCGGGCATATAATAGCGAATTTCTAAATGGTGTCATACTAACATTCCAGCCAAAATCGATTATAGATTATCATGAGGAAATGACTGCTGACATTTTTGAAGGAAGGAAATGATAGCATTTATTCAAGAAAATTCCATAATGGCAATGGACAATGCTAGCTATCATTCCAGGCTCTCAGTGAAATTGCCATCAGGCTCTTGAGAGAAATCAGAAATTATAAACTGGTCGGCCGAGAAAGACATGCCGATGCCGTTTCAAAGCGACAATTACTGCAGATCATAAGTTACAAAAAAAAAGTTGTTGATGATGCTGCTAAAAATCGTGGAAAAAAGTGCTACAATTACCACCATATCATAAGAAATTAAAACCCATTGATCTCGTATGATATCAAATCAAAGGTTATGTGGCTAGAATAATAAATGAGAAAAAAAATGTGGGATCTATACCACCTTATGGAGGAAACTGTACAACCACTGGTTATTTCACTAAAATCTTGGGGCAATTCTTTGCACAGCTTGATGATGAATTTTACGATTATATTGTGCTCCACAAATTATAAAGTGGATGCATGTATAATAGGTAGAAACTACCTGAATTGTTATGCAAAAGTAGATTTTATTTATGAAATTATTTTGTCCACTCTGCATACAAATAGATGGTCTTGGCACTTGCTCTGTGCTGTATAATTGAGGTTGTGTGCTGTCGAACATTTCTGAATACGGCAAAAGCAACAGCAATATGCACATGGAAAAATGTCGATGGCGTATCACTTCATTTGAAAAAAATATCAAAGACATATCTGCAGGGACGCCACTGGTGGAGCGATAGAATAACTTTCTTTACTAAAATATGTAGTTTGGGTCATAAACTCACCTAAGGAATCGCAACCTGAAATTTTAGCACTTCATAAAGTATACACGATAAGGTATATTTAGTTTCTGATCTTTGAGTAATTAGGGTTAGTTTGATGGATTTGTTCCTCTTGCTATAATAAATTCAAAGCTCTTGAAAATTGCCGTTTAATAGTAATTTGAAACTTCAAGTAAAAAGCTTCAAATATATCTTGATCCAAAAGGAAATACTCTATCTACCATCATATTTAAACAAACCGAATCAATATATTTTAGAAACTGTATTTTAGGCTGAAGAAAAATGCAAAAACACAATGACGACAAAACAGCATACGTCAGAGGATAACACAGCGGAAATATACAATACATTAACAAGCGATTTACTAACTGAAAACCCGGACGTATCGCAGAGCAACATGGGTCCGGGCAAAAAGATAGCCTATTTATACAAGGGTATGTCCGACGAAGAAAAGATGCAAATCAGAAGAGATCAAATGTCACAAGCGGAGGAAAAAAAGGTACGATATTTTTTAATATAATAATGAGTTGACATGAAAATGTGAAATAGATATTTGTGCATCAAGTGCGGAAAGTTTATATTTTCAGGGACTGTGAATTTTACCCAAGATCAGAAAACAGACTTTCCGCACGAGATATAGGCAATATTTTCACTACGATTGTCGGTATTTACCCTAAAATAAAAGACGATGACGCGTCTGTCAAATGCCCGGTTTCTGAAGTACCAGATATCTAGTGTATAAAGTTATGAAGCCAATAATTACTATGGTTACAATAATTGTATTAACAATCGTTGTCATAGGAAATATTGGAAGAATAAAGTTATCCATACTTTAAGAAACTGGGCATTAGTCTCCTTTGCAGTATTTTCGTTGTTCATTTTCCATCAAGTCTTCCGTTTAAGCTTTGATGGGGGTATTAGTTCACTGCTACCTGCATAGATCTATGGTGTCCCTCTTCATTGGTACTTCCGTTGATGTGATTCTCAATCAGAGTACCTCATCCAGCTTCATTGCTTTGATAAAAGAAAGTAATCTGGATGGTTCTATGGATAGAAGTTCCTCCTGTTCGAACACCCGAAGCAGGCAATCCGCCTGTTCGCCACCGCCTTCCTCGCACTCCATGAGATGTTGTTCCGGGGTTTCCTCCCCCTCCTCACAGAACCGTCAGCTGTCCTCCAGGTGCCTTCTCAGATAGTAGCCCGTAAGAATACTGGTGAGGATGCGGAGGTTGTTCTTGCTCAGTGTTATAAGGTTTTTTGATCTTCCTAGTTGTGGGCTATTCCCATAGGTTGACTTACTTGGTTCGCTCTTCTTTCCTGAATTCTTCCTTGTAAGTGTGTATCCCTATGCCACAGAAAGATTCCGGGCCTAAGAACGGAGTTTACGCTCCTACTTTTGCCAATTGGTCTTCTTTTTCATTGCCTCCTATCCCAGCGTGTTCTGTTATCCATTAAAAGGATAGTTTGTTATTCTTGCCTAGTTCGTTTAGCCTATCTTGCTAGCTTTGATATTGTTTCGAATACGTCGTTCATATTCCTATCTAATGCTTATTACTTACTAACATAGTTTTTGTGCTGACCGTCACGATTAGCAGAACGCGCTTCTTAAGTTCCTTGCCCAAACGCAATTTGAGAATATCACTTTTCAAAGTTTAACCTTCCGAAGGCTGCCTATCCTAAAAACATGCGCTGAAATGATTAAATGTATGTAGCATTAGCTTCTGTCCTAGTAATTGCCATTTCCATGGGCCACTATTTCGAAGCAATCAATACAAAGACAAAGTGCTGACTCGTGACGCCATCGTCCGTAGGCCAAGGAAAATAATATATTATGACCGGATTTATGAATTTCGTCACCTGGATGGTGCTAAATAAAAAGAACCTGACCTGCAGAATAATAGTAAAGAAAGATGTCAACAGCATATGCTTCCTTCGGAATGCAGTTTTGAGGTAGCTTCATAGATATGGGGAAGTGTATAGATACATTTTCTATAGAAGCTGCGATTATTAAATAGTTAAGGTGACTTATTTTATATATTAGATAACTACTCATGTCTTTCGATAACATCAGAGATTTAGTTCATAGCAGGTGGTTCAGCTTGCAGCTTCTGATGTGCACCTGTCTTATCAGAGCCAACCCTGGGTAGTTGGACAATTCTTAGTCCTCCAGGTACAAACGCCTATTCAATTGACAGTGCTTTGTGTGTGCCACAAGCCTTCTATGCCCCTCCTCAGAGCCAGGAATAACCTCGCCCTATAAGTAGCTGAGTCTCTCAAGAGTAGCACTGCCTGCTTCAGTTCTGGAATAATCCTCCGTAGATCCGTGGCCCACACAGTCATTGCGTTACTTAGAATGGTAGCGGCCGTACTGTAAGCTATACCTATTAAAGGCTCATGTCCCATTAGACGCATTGCGGAACTTTGTCGTGCCAGTTGATTAGACGTTTCATGGGATATTCGAGCGTCCCGGAATCCATATGCTCGACCAAGGCTCCCAAGACGTTTCTACATTCAGGCACCAGCACAGAATGACAGATTCTATCAAAGCAGCTCTGTTGTTCCAAGCGAATGTAGAGGTTTTTCCCTCTGAAGGCTCTTAACAGGTTCTCATACCTCCAGTGCAGGATCGCATAAGTCCTAAGGGCGAAAGCAAGTCTCGTCCTAAGTATTT
Source organism: Pissodes strobi (assembly GCA_016904865.1). Lineage (NCBI taxonomy): Eukaryota > Metazoa > Arthropoda > Insecta > Coleoptera > Curculionidae > Pissodes > Pissodes strobi. The sequence continues at coordinate 7,825 of MU194760.1, read as the reverse complement.
GGCAGAAATATTAAACAGATGATGTACGTTGCAACTATTTCATTGGTCGAGAGACTGGCCAATAGTTAAATGAAAGCCAATATTTCCATGGTTTCAAATAATAAGTATTTAGCTTTTTCTATTTGCCTTTTATACACAATTTTTTTTCCTAACGTATTCTAAATACTACTGAATAAAATATGAGGTTTCTAATGAATGATATATACCGCAGGCTTCAAGATATATCACGTTTTATATCTGAGTCTATTTACATAAATATCTATTAACTACTGGCCCACTCAAGCAGCTTTAATTTCTGTCGATGAAGGGTTGCGTCGCATGCTGTTGCTCTTCTCAGCCGTACTCCTATCAAATGATATTTCCTTAATTTCTACCAGATGTAGATGTCTATTTAATCGGCAATGCTTCGTTAACATTTCGATCAAGTTCCATGACAATAGCCTAGTTGCCTCTGAGCCTTGCGAATCTGGGTTAGTTTGGGTTAGAATGATATATATCGCAGGCTTCAAGAAATAACGCAGACTCCCGCGTATATTCCAAGTGGAAGGATTAGTCATACGTTCATGTCCGTTCTGCACATGCTGTCTCGGACAATTTGGTACTAATTTTCCATGAGCCATCTATATAACAGACTTAGAAGTCTCTGGGTGTCAGAAATAGTGTTTCCTTATTTCCCTAGAACATCTCTATATTCTCAAATGAGCACTGAGCTCATCCTGGTTTTTTTTTAGTTGCCTTCAAGGTGGTCTGATTATTTGGGTAGTTGTAAATCTTCCATCTGGTGTCTCGGCGATTCCTCTAAAGAAACGCGGAAGGGTTATTCATACGTTGATGTCCCTTATGCACATGCTATATTGACCAATTTAGTACCAATTTTCCACGAGCCATCCATATAATGGACTTGTATGTCTACAGGTACCAGAAACCTTGTTTGCTTATTAGGATTTTAATATGCTGCTTAGGCTGAAGTGACCTCCTAAGATCTATTCACCTTAGCTTCATACCTTCAGCCCTTGCCAGTTTCTCTAGAACATCTCAATACTCTCGAATGGGCGCTGAGCTCATCCTAGGGGCTAGTGATTAGTACCTAGTGCCTTTTAGGCCTAGTCGCTCCCCCTATTGTACTACTAGGTGCTATCTAGATAGCCCACGACTTATTTAACATAAAATTCTAGAGCCAGCGATGTATGCAATTTCCATTCTTTTTAACTAATTAACTTAAACATCGACGGATCACGTACACCCGATTATTTTGTGACTAGCAAGAATTTCGAGTACTTCTTCAAGCACTCCCGCAAATATTTGTTATGCGTGCTCTTTGGAATGAATTATTATCATATTATTAGTCATTTAAGTATGGCAAAATCTTATGAAAATTAATAAAACCAATTGAGAGAGATGGTACCCGTGATAACGAAGTTCATCTGTCTCTACGATGTACTTCGATTCAGATATGGAGAGCTCCAGTAGCAAAGCTGACATCATATTCACTTCATTCGTTATATGAGCATAAGACACAGCTCTTTCACCACATTATTCGACGTGATCTTGACGTAAAAAGTGACGTCATAGCAATAATGTCTATAACGTCAGTCAAAATAGAAAAAGCATTTCGTATTAAAATATTAAAAATTATATAATAAAATGTCTTCATCTGAAGTGGTTATTGCTGGAAACGCATATTGTACATTAACAAATTATTCTGAATATTTTTCTTCGTAATACTTTATTTTATTTATATTTAATCAACTTACCATTTGTTTAATATTTTTTATAATGAATTAAAAACACATCTGATTAAGTCCTTATTACTTATTTGATATTTCAAGCTCAGTGGATGGCAATGATAATCATATGTAACAAAATTTTTTTTTCTTGGGTGTATCTAAAACAAGAAACAAAATTCTTGAAAAAAAAACAAAGAATTGCATACTGTAATCGATTATAACATTTCAGAAAAAGCAGGAACTCGAAGCTCGGATGCAAAGGGAGTTTGAAGACTATATTAACGGAACACAAAAATCGATACGATTAATGGATTTAGAAATACAAAGAAAACAAAGGTAAAATAACAAACAGACATCTATTAAGAAAAACACACCTTTACTAATTTACTCTTTAGAGAGAAATATACCATGAAAATTGTTAGCCGGACAGACATGTTCAATGTGTGATTGGGCTCTTATAGAGAAGCTGTTGGCCTATGGGATTTTTTATTTTAACTTCATACGAGTATATTGTGTTAACTAAATACCCAAATTTGATTATTTGATTTCTGAAAAAAAAAATGATTTTCAAAAAAAAATATAGCATTTAAGTGGTCACCAATTAACTTATAGGATTTTTTGTATATAGTCAGCTTCATTTCAAAAAAATATTCAAAACATATTTGTACAGTTTGGGAAAAATTATTTAGTATTTTTATCTTCCTTATTATTTAAGGGAACAACGAAAGAAGATCGCCGAAGAAAACCTTCGATTGGCCGAAGAACAAAGATCTCGTAAGAACTACCTAAACAAAATCGTCTACGCCAACAGACCTACGGAAGAATATTTCGATCAATTCAATAAGTCTTCTAGATAACGTTGTATATCTGTTTTTCTTTTATTATACATATTGATTTCTATCAAATCTTCATAGTTGGTTTTTCTAAACTCGCTCCATAATGAATAATCCTAAATTAAATACTGGTATACCCTCTTAATCTTCTTAGTTTATATATTCTATACTAACACAAAAGCTAATCAAAATGAAAAACCAATAAGGAAAAAATTACCAAAATGGAAAAAACGGCTATCACACATATTCTTTCGACCATTAATGTATTGAATTGCTCAAAACTAGCCGCAACAAAATTACCGATTCAATTTCAAGATACGTATAAAAAATCATTTTTAACCATTACGTCTAGTTGTAAGTTAATGGAATTTATTTATTTATTTATTCATAAAGAATTACCTTAATATACTGGATTGTTAGCTGAAAACTGAATACAAACTTAACCATATATACATATTTACGAATAAATACCTATATACTAACTAAGGTGGTACCTAACAAGCGTCTACCTAAATCTAAGATAACTAAATAAATGACAAGGCATTTAATTCTAAATGATATTACACATACTGCACTTTTGTATTCTTCGGCTCATGCAATTTTTCCTGGGGGGTCTAAGGATCCTAGTCCTTGTCCTGGTTCTTCACAGCATAATCTCGTGGATCATCTTGTGTATCTTCCAGAAAGGCACCTTCTCTACGGTCATCCTTCCTATGTTCCTGGTTAGTTCCCGTGTCCTTGTCGGGTACCTGAAGAATCTCGACGCTGTCTCCTGGATCATCTGTTCTAGCGGCCTTGTCCCGGTTTCTCTGTACCGTTGTCTGGTCGTCTTGAAGTCCTCCCATCCGTAGTCCATGATCGTTCGTAGAAAATTTCTTTCCAACGTGAGTGGCTTCTCCATGTTGGTTTTTGTTACGGAGCACCAGACCGGCGCCGACGCGGTGTATATGGCTATTGGTCTCACGTAGGTGTTGTACAGTCTAATCTTGATATACGAGTAGATGGATCTTGCTGCTACTCCTGCTCTATTCCTGGTGTTTTGGAGGTGGTCCTTGAAAGTGAGCTTCGCGTTCAGCGTGACTCCTAGATACTTCACTGTGTCCTTATCCTCTGTCCTTGTCCCGTGTGATGTGTGTTCTGCCCCTCTTGCACTTCTGATTAAGGTTGATGATCTGGGTCATGTCCTCGTTGATCTTCAGTTTCCACTTCTTGAAATATTTCGCGATCTGCCTAACATGAATTTCTATCCTCTGGGTGGCCGCTGTCTGCAGCGTCGATGTCATTTATACTGCCACGTCGTCCGCAGGGTGCTATCTGATTATTCCGGTTTCTTTGTTACGTCATTGTTCAACAGTGTCGATGATCACGCTTCCTTGAGGGCGTCCTCTTCTTATTTTCTGTGTCCTGGATTCTGTCTCGTTGATCAGCGTTGTTGTCGTGCTGTCCTTTAGGTAGCTCATGATGGCCGGCCGGCGTGATCCTTGCCTCGTGCATCTTGGTAGTCATGGCCTTCTTCCATGCGGTGTCGTACGCCTTTTCTAGATCTCGAAATGTTGCCGTTATCGTCTTCCTAGTGTTGTTCGCTGTCATTGCGTGGTCCACTATCCTCGCAAGTTGCAAGGCTGTTGACTTTCCTTTCTGAAATCCGAACTGTTCTGGTATTATGGTTCCTAGAGTCTGGAGCTCTGCGTGAGTAACTGTGTGACATTTTACTCACAATTTAGCCTAATAAATGGCACTCTTAAAAATGCAATAAGCCGTAGCATGTGCGAAACATTAAGGAAATAAAATGTTATCATACGAACGTTAAGGAAATAAAATGTAGATTTAATATTTAGAAATTTTGAAGTTAGTCCTCCTGTTTTGCATCACAAAAGGAAATATCGTCTATTATTCTGGTTTGCTAATTTATAATAAAGTCTTTTACACAAGAGATAGAATAAGGAGCTTAAACTGCTTCAATGTAGTGATGATTCTGCAGATTTTCACCATTGAAGTTGTTCATTTTATGTGAATTGGGATTCTTGAATTATTGTTATTTAGATATATTCTTAAATACAGTTTCTTGGGATACTGATTCTCGCAGAATAAAAATTGTATTTTTTTACTTGATAGTTATGCTTTCCACATTGATGGAATTTCGTACCCGGCTACTTATAATTTCGGAGTTATCCTTCTGTTTGTATCGCAAAATAATCAGTTGAATTACAATTAGTAGAAATTGTTTCAGGAAAAGCTTCCACATAATCAAGGACCAAAAAGTGTATTATCGAGAATAAGCAGTTGCTGCCTCTGGCTTGCAAATACCTACCTAGGTAAAGTGGATAATACAGGTGACCCAAGTATGGGCGGTTAAATTAAAAAATATATATACATCCACACTAGGGTTTGCTGGAGCTGGGTAGTTTGCATAAAGATTCGATTAAGATAAATGCAACAGGTTCTCAAACCCTATAATTGGAACAGTTACAAAACTAGACATCATCATCATCGAAATCAGTGTCAAGTTTGATGTCATGCATTCATCGGGAAAGCTCCTTACGTTTCATCTTCAATTCAGAGCAACATCTGGCGCTATTTCAAACAGTTCCATCTGAACCACCCGAAACCTGTCAATATTTGTTCACATCATTTCAATAAATGTATGCTATTATAAGTAAATGCATCAAAACTTACGTTAATGTATTCTTTCAAGACATGAGTTATGGCTTCACACGTCTCTATAACAATTTCACTCATTATTGTTAGGGCGACGAGAGTAGAACATTTTTGATCCTCCAATGATCTTCTAGTCAATACACGCTAACCGTGTATTGACTTCCGCTTCATCTTCGGTCAAATACAACGCGCGTTTTGTAGCTGCTCCTTTGTCCACATTTTGGGTGAACACGTGGCTATCGTTCAGTGACCGTTGTTTCTCGCCGAGGAAGAATCGGGTATCCCAGCCAGAAGAAATCCCCATTCACGCTGGTATCCAGGCCAGATGGAACCGGATGTTTCCGTGGGACCATTTCTGTCTGTGGCTGCAAATATTCAGCTCACAGCTACCACTTTACGTGCTCGACACGTTGAAGGGTCCGATAATATAGGGCCACTGATCTAACATTCCTTTCAGCTTTTTATACGGACTATATACTCCATCAAGGATGGACATGGCTGAGCCCCGATGGAAAAATACGAAATGAAATTGACTTTATCATCACCGACAAGAAGCAAATCTTTAGAGATGTTACAGTCCTGAACCAGTTTTCAACGGGTAGCGACCACAGAATGGTGAGAGCCTCTATAGAAATAGACCTTGGAAAAGAGAGGTATCGTATGATTGAAAAGAAATGCACACCTACCTGGACAGACCCTGAAAATACAGACACATTACAAGGTTACATCAACACTATCGTCGCAAGCAAGAAAAGCACACACCAAAATGTCAAGATCTTAAATGACATTATACTGGAAGCTATAGAGGAAAGCCAGAAAGTTCATTGCCAAAAGAAATCAAATACCAATAGACTAAGTCCTCAAACACAAGCATTAATGGAAGAGAGGAGAAAAATGCAAAGCGATAAGAACAAATAACACCACGAACTTAGAGAGATAAGCAAAAGGATATCCAAATCTATCAGAAGAGATAACCGAAAGTACAAAAGTGAACAAATCCAACAAACGATCGAAGATAATAAAAGTCTCAAAGTTCTAAGGAAAAAATTAAACAATGGCAAAATAGAAACAATCAAATTAAAAGACAATAATGGAACTATGACCACCAACAGAGAAGAATTATTAAGAGTAGTAGAAGAATTCTATACAAAATTGTACAAGAGTCGACAAAACCTTGATGAGCAACAAACAGAAAACTTTGATTACTCTGGAAAATGAGTAGTTAACCAGGATCGGAAGAAATGCCAGATATAACAACAGATGAAATAAGAAGCGCACTAAAGAAAATGAAAATAAATAAAGTTCCGGGTGAAGACGGTTCTGTTATAGAAGCCGTAATGATTGGAAGGGATAGCGGCGGGTTTTAGCACAAACTTTGGCACTAAGGACCTCCTCCACTGTATAAAAGGCTTTATAGAAAAATCGATCGCATACAACCGACCCCTGATCATGGCCTTCATCGACTTCCGCAAAGCATTCGATACGATCGAAATAAACAGTGTAATGAAAGCGCTGGAGGAAAGCCGTATATACTATCGGTACTCGAAACTGATTAAAGACATATACAGCGATGCTACCATGACTGTAAGATTGCATAAAGATAAAAAGTGTATTAAAGTCGAAAGAGGAATTAGACAAGGAGACACGTTATCTCCCAAACGGCAATCCTGGAACATGCTTTCAAGCAAACTAACCCAAACTAACCTACCTGGACAGACCCTAAAAATACAGACACATTCCAAGAACACATCAACACTAACCTCGAAAGCAAGAAAAACACAGACCAAAATATCAACATCTTAAATGACATAATAGGA